>VSDK01006747.1:354650-370517 GCA_009767595.1 Symbiodinium kawagutii | reverse complement strand
AACAACAACAACAACAACAACAACAACAACAACAACAACAACAACAACAACAACAACAACAACAACAACAACAACAACAACAACAACGGTTCGTTTGGCTGTGACCGCGCGCCGTCAGGTGCCAATGTGTGTTTTGCATTGGTTTTTACAACACTTTATGCGTTTTGACCATTATATATTTTGTTGTTTTTTTATTTTTTTGTTGACCTGTGTTGCAGCCCTTTTCTTGTCAATTCCACAGCCATCCTTTGTCTTCGGAGATATCTAAAAAATCATCTGGTGGGTTTCCCAACCAAACGAACAAACCTCAACGTGCACAGACTCACAAGCTCCGCAACATGCTCCAACGTGCTTTCGCGTGGTATGCACGCACTGCGCAAGTTGCACTGAACATCAACAGACCCCACCACACCCAACCCCACCCTCCGCACCCCACCCCACCCCCTCACCCCACCCCATCAGTCACACGACCATCGACCCTGTCCCAACAGAAACACAACGACAAAGCACTGGGCACGGACTACCGTCACAATCCCGCGCGCAGGTCAGTAAAAACAGCCCCCGAAACCCCAATTCCCCCCTGATTCGTAACGCAAAAAGCGCGCGGCGACACCCCAACGGAAGGAACAACAACAACAACAACAACAACAACAACAACAACGACAACAACAACAACAACAGCAACAACAACAACAACAACAACAACAACAACAAGAAGCAGCGCCCAAAGCGCCCAAGCGTAACAAAACCAACCGCACCGCCAGCCTGGTTGCTGTGGCTTCCCCCCGCAGCGATGCCACCGGGGCGCGCTGCTGCATATCGTCCCACTTCCCCACGATCGAGGCGAAGGGGCCCAGGTCCAGGTCTGCCCGGAGAACTCTGAGGTGGTTATCGATTAAGATGAAAATTAAGATGGTTGATTCTAGGGGATTATCTTAGGGGATGAACCATCAAAATGAACCATGTTAAGGTGGTTTATTATAGGGAATTATAGGGTATAATGGTATATAATGGTTACTAGTGGATAATGATAGGCGACTAAAACTAAAAAGGTTTGTTATAGGGGATTGTCTTGGGGGATGAACCAGCAAGATGAACCTAATGTTTATTATAGGGGATTGGTTACTCTAAGGTGGTTACTTCTAAGGTTGACGATTTTTTCATCTTGATTGGTAAACCAGTAGACCACCTTACAGGATTTGGCGACTTCTAAGGTGGTAATTGCTAGTTACTAGCTACTAGTGGATGGTTTGGTAGCTTAGAGGTGGTTACTCATCAAGAATTCTAAGGTGGTTACTCGAAGGTGGTTTATTATAGGGAATTATGGAGGATAATGGTTACTAGTGGACAATGATAGGTGACTAAAATTACAAAGGTTGATTATAATGGATTATAATGGTTAGTGATATATGGGAAAGCACCAACAAGAATCGCTAAACAACAACGATATGCTGATTTCTCAAGTTATGGTTGGTGTATTACTGAAAAATGGTTACTAGTGGATGATTTGGGGGGTCTCCTATTTTGCGAGAAACAGCCAGGTGGTGGCTATATCACCACGAAGGTTGCATGCACCTGGAAAACTGATTATGGATGGTCAACCGAGGGTTTACAGCAGCTAAGTCGACAGCTATAATATGGTCAATCCTGGTTGATGTGTGATTAAGCACGCTTCATGATGGATTTTCTAGCTTCACCACGGACATACTGGATCATGACTGATCATGATGGTTCCACCCTACAAAACTGAACACCTGAAGCTGAGAACATCCAGCTTTACGTAGGAACAATGATCTTTCAGCTGTCTATTTTCACGTTCCAAACACAACTGGTGGGCAGCAACATGTCCCTTGGCACCATGAAGCCATGAAGCATCGAGAATGCAACGTACTTTTTGGGGTAGCATGTGGATCTCGCCAAATGACCCAAACAGGCTGGGATATTGACAATTATGATGGTGGATAATTATTGACGATTGTAACTTACTGGCCATTGTCTATTGCCAACCATCAACTGTCAGTATTTATTAATCAATAACAATTCACCACTACAAACCGCTATAACTAAAGCAATAGCATTGGTTATTGTCATTGTCAGCAATCAACTACCAACTATCGAGCTTCATTAACCATCGGTATCCAACATTAACCATCATCAACATCAACCATTAACCATCATTGACATTAATTATTCGTCAACCATTACTAAGTAACCATTAAGTAACCATTAAGTTGCTTCACCATTTGCTTATCCTTAACCATCCTTAACATCAACCACTACAAACCCCTGCTGCTCAGCGGCCCTACACAGCCACCACCAACGATCACCGCAAGCTGACCACCATCCCCCATCGCACCGTCAGCACCATGGTCATTGTAATCCATGGGGACCGCAGGCTGTGGCGGTCGCACCGAGATGTTGGGTAGCAGCTACTCCTACCTGGTTAGGCTCACTATGCTTGATGCATATTTGCATATATATATATAGATATGGCTAATTATGGCTAAAAGAAATCATATATATATATATATGTATCATGATGATTACTACTCATACACAAACATAGATACTTGCATAGTGAAACAAGGATTGTCGGCCCTACCATGGTGTAATGTTTCAAGATTGCACCTGGTGGTCAGATCGAGGCTCATGGTTGAGAAGATCTGCACCAACTCATGTTTGCTTGAGGCGTTCTTTAGGAGCTGTCAAGGGAAAACAGTTTCTACTTGAACCTGACATCCTGAATGATGTCCCATCATATCTCGGTCGATTTGGTGGCTGCCAGGGTGTGGCTTCGCTGCAAGTAGTCCTGGCTCTAAACAACACCATATCGGACATGGTTCTGTTGTCAAATCTCTATGCATATGAGCCGATCGGCGGATCGCAAGCAGCGCTAATCTGGGCTGAAGACCCCATCGTGTTAAAGCCGCACCAGATCGCACCAAAGCCAATCTGGGCTAAAGACCCCATGACAAAGTATTGATGTTGGAGAAACAGATCCGCCCAGCGGAGAACACTCAGTTTAGTACCATTCATGGCCGCTTGCCCCACTTGATTGAAGATCCCGAAAAAGAACAAAGCATTCCCCTCATCATCGTCATCGTCATCGTCATCGTCATCGTCATCGTCATCATCATCATCATCATCATCATCATCATCAGGGATCAAACACTATTGACCATGGCACACCGAAAACCCATGATGAAAAAGCCTTTGCCATACCATGAGCAAGCATCATCACATATCATCACCCATCATTAACCACTACCCATCATCACCCATCATTAACCACTACCCATCATCACCCATCATTAACCACTATTAACCCATGTCAAGTGCCCCATCATGACCACCCGCGCCGCCTCAACCTGCAACCTGCCATCAACCTCCATGGCAACCTGCTGAAGCTTCACCCGAGCTCAGGACCTTGGTCTGCTGGAAGGCTTGCCGCAAGGATTCGAAGATCTCTTCGTCGCCCCAAGCCCTGGAGGCACGCGACCAGTGACGGGGTGACCAGTGAGTCGTCTCTCCAAGGTGGGAAGGAAGGAGTTACCCAGGTGAATGGGCTAAGGAATTGGATGCAAATTTGCTTTCTAGAATCTCTACCCTGATCTTAGGGAATGTTTCGATCCAGCAATTCGATCCAGCAAGATCAGGACTGCACCAAAAGAACTTTGGACAAAGTAGCAAAATGTAGGCGCGCTTTTGATTGCTCTTAGAAATTAAGAACATATCCTATTATCATTGAGCATGGGCCATGAATACATGTCAATTACGAAGCAAGGTCAGGTATCGGTTCTCAACAAAAAACAATTCTACAAGCAAAGTCGCGTGCGCATGTGTACCTGTACAGGTACATGTGCCAACTTGGGATCACACAGCAGTGCTTTCTAGGGACAAAACCCTCCTGAATGGACAGATTGCATGTCCAAAAAACTTGAAATATGTAGCGACTAACGGTGTGCCAGATATGCAGTAGGCAACAACTTCCAAAACGTAAAGCACCAAGGGTCCGCACATGAAGCATCTTTTCCGGAGCACAATGTCCAGCTTGGGTGCTGTAAACTATAACATCTCCATTGTTGATATTGCACACATGACACATGCCATAATCATTGTAAAACAACAGCATCAGAGTTGACAGTTCGTGGTTTTAGATGATCTCTCTCTCTCTCTCTCGATTTCCAACACCCCCTGGACGTATTGTCCCAACCCGCACTGGTGGGGTCAAAGCCTCGCATACCTAGTGAACGGAAGAACAACATGCTTCTTGCTGGCATGTTCAGCTGCGCAATTTTGGCCTGTTTGGTTCTGCCATGGCTATGGCATAACAACATGTGGTTCCCATAGCCGTATCTTTACCACTAACCAGTTTACCGAGCTGCTGCTTGCATTTATTCACAAAACTGCCTCCTTGGCAACTTGGAAGGGTTAGTGCTACAATGCCTTGGGTCTGACCACCATAGAATAGCAGCAAAACCAGCAGCCGAAGGGATGCCAATCTCAACAATGATGCTACCCAATAGTGACCATGAAATATTCATCAACAGCCGACAATACTTGTTGCCCAACCAATTCCGAGGGACATCATCCTATGATCTTCCATCGGCCTCTAAAACCCACCATTTTGAGCTTATAACCCATATGAGCGTTTCTCAAAATAGGGATACCCTCAAAGCGTCCAATCTTGATCATTTATTGTAACGAATCGACCTTGTTTGGGGTTTGCTATTTTCAGAAACCTCCATACTTCGAAGGCTAAAACCCCAACTGTTTGGTATCTCCAGTGGCGTTCCGCTCCTGCCGATGTATTTGTAGAACTCCCGGGCTCGCGGATTGTTGTCATGGGACTGTTGCAGCCTTGGCTTTCAAGCCGGCCCAGGGGCGGTTGATCCCCTACAACGGAGTGGTTCAGAATGGACGATGGTCGTTAGGAAAAGCTGATTGTGGTTCACAATGGTTGTTCAACTAATAACTAGTTGTAAATCAAACTAATAACTAGTTAGTTGTTCAATACTTAATTAGTCTTCATAGTATCAGCGACGATGAGCGTTCACAATGGTGTTTAGTAATTTACAACAGGGTACGGGATAGCATTCAATCAAAATTGTGGTTGTCGGGATGTTCATTGTTCATGAACCTGTTTTTGTCTTTTTTCTGACAGGAATGACTCATCCAAAAAGATTCCAGCGAAAGGCCTGTACATCCTCAAGGCAAAAAACGTGATGGACGGTGTCAAGATGGTATCAAGCCAAGCTACAATCCAAGTCTATAAGGTTATGTCACACAGCTTTTAGGAGGGTATATCAAGCATTCTTTAGAGAAATCATTTCAACAATATGAGAGGGAACCCCAAAAATGGCTGGGTTAATTACTATGAAAGACTATTGTTCGATGATTTGGGGGTACCCCTATTTTGAGAAACCACTATATTGTACACTGAAAATATTGCGACTAGCCTTGTCTAGCCTGAGTCTAGCCTCACTTGATCTCACCTGACCGTGACGAGGATAAGAACCACAACTCTGGTCATGTTTGAAACGTAACGGATTAATGTCAAGGAGTAATGGGTAACAACCACAAATAAGGTTTCCCAGACCTTTCATGTTTGATGTTTACTCTGGAAAAAAAACGGATCATTGGCATTGCGGCACCTGAGCCTCTATACGACATGATGTAAGCGTGCATCGGCCAAAAGGGCCCAAATCACTAGCTGCCATCGGAAAAGTTGAGCGTTTGGACTTCCTGTGATGCAAGTCCAAAAGTACACCATCAATGAAGTTCGATAAGGGTGAACAGACCATCAATTCTTATTTCATTCCAAACAAAATGATTTGGAGTCCATGCAGTCAAAAATGTCAAATTGATCGGACCAAAATGGTAATCCCATCCCGCCAGTTGAGTTTGTAGCCACATAAATGGTTGGCCCATGCAAACCAAGACTTTTGCCATCTGGGACTGAGACTTGCAGCTTCTCAGATCAAGAGTCATGTTTCACCACCCACGGAAGCACTGGAGACAATAGGCCCATGAACGGATAGCCAACCTACAAAGACACCTACATAAATGAATAGCTAACACCTACAGAGACACCCTTGCATCCCTTGCCAACTTGCAGCATCTTGCCGCCATGCCAAATTCAAAGAGAAAAGCTCCATCATCATCCAGCAGTTCATCATCATCTGGAGATGAAGATGGTAAGAGTGGATGCTTGGTATTAAACCCCAGTGGGATCCCAGTGGCACCACTTTCGATGAATAAGGAGTTCCCATGGGTTTGCCACTTGCTCCTACCCAGGATCATCTAGTCCAACTTCGTCGCACCCTTCGAAGTCTTCCCTGGATTCCTATGATGACTACGTGGACGAATACACCTACAGCGACAGCGATGATGATTCATCAGATGGACTCAGCTGCCGAGATATCCCACATCCTTTGCACCAGGCTCGCAAACAAATGAGCCACAGCTGGTTTTGTTCAACTTATTATTTTGTGGGATATTTTTTATGTTTGGATATGTTTGGCCAGCACCCATCCCCAACCCAACCATTTGCCCTTGCCATTTTTTTCCGTTGGCCACTGTCATCACATCTAAGGAATGCGCAGCATCGGCCAAGGGACCTGCGGCTGACGCAGCGGCAAACAGACTATTTGCATGGCTGGGGCCAGGAGATGGTGCAAAGAGCAGGCCACTGATTTTCAAAAGCATCTTTATGCCACATGCATGTTCTTCATGTCAGGGTTGGTGATATCAAATCAAAGACTGTTGAGTCAGTAACTTTAAAATGAATAGTCTCATTCATTGTATTCTGCTCTGCTCTGAAAATGAAAAAATTGAACATCTATAATTCACCAAGGCAGCGGTTAACAACAATCACATCTCAGATGTAGAAGTTAGAAGACTCACCTTCTCCGGCCAGTTCTGACATCTTCTGACATATCTTGGCGGCCTTCTCCACAGTCTCTTTTTCTTCTCTGTTGTCCATCGAATAGCGCTGTTTGGCTCGCGGTCCACCACACATGAGACCAGAAAATGTGCTTTCAGTTTCGCTCTGGTGAGCATTGTTGCTGCCACTTGCGTTTCTGTTCCACGGTATTCGTGGAGTCGTCTTCCTCAGACCTCCCATGTTTCTTGGTGGTGCGTGTGGCAAGCGCCAGTTTCGCCAGGGTGGGCTTGTTGGAATCACTGCCGGCATTGCAGCCGCAGGATGCTGCATCCTTGCTTCATTCATAGCCATCCATATCCATCCATAGTTCCCGAAAGTTTGTTTCCACACTTGCTGCAAGAAAACCTGCTGCCCTCACATGTAGTTCAATCAATGAAGGATGTAAGGAGACAGGTTTTCAACGCTTTGGACCCTAGTTCCTGATTCAATAAACAAATAAATTCTAATGATGTGTTTATTCTTGGGTGGGTACTGTTAAGTTCCCCTGAAGGTTTGCAGAGCTTGGTCGAGTCCATCCGAGTTCCAATCAGGCTGATGTCTGACTGCAGTGGATGTGAGGGAGCATGGTGGGCCCTGCAAGAGCTATTTGGAAACAAAGCCGAACACATCTCTTCGCATCTTGGCCCTGGATTCAAAGTGAAAAGAATGTCGGAAAACCCCACACATCTTATGACATGAATTTATCCACATATGGGTCAGGATAATTATCATCCAGTACATTAAAACCATAGTTGACTATTATTATCAGGTTGGGGTTGGTTCAGAATTTACCCATCCTTGCGGCATATCCCTAGGTGTGACAATGCTGTCGGGCCTCTGAAATTCAATCTGAAGAACTTGCGCCCTCGGAAGAGTCTTGGCTATTTGATCGCTGGATTTTTTCAGGGTTCTTCTTTGATGTTTAAAGATACTGGAAATTCATGTAGCAAAACCATGCAAAATTGATCTTAGGCTGTATCCTGAGATGGCCAACAGACAAGTTGGCGACATTGGTCCTCTGGTCAATACCTACGCAGCAGGGTTCCCCTGCCAACCGCACTTTGGCATCAATTTGTATATCTTTTGTGCTTCAACCCTTTTCAACTAGAACCTGAACCCAGCATTCGAACCTCAGCCCAGCTTGTGCCAATGCCTCGAGGTTCTCGCAATTGCACAATCACTCTCGGTACCTCAAGGAGCAGAACGCAAAGGTGCTGTTCTGGGTGCTGGCAACAATAGCTCTGGTCAAACCAATGCTGTGCGTTCTGGAGAATGTTTGCGGCATTCTTCGTGTTTGGCCGAAGGTGCCTGGATGGAACATAAAATTTGTTGATAACCAGTTGGCATTAATTGAACCTGTATGTTTAGCCCTTTATGTATTATGTTAAACCATGTTAAACCCAGTAGCTGGTGTTTAGCCCTATGTAGCCATCTTGTTTTGGAAGCCAAAAGCTGCCAACAGGTGAGCAAGCTCTTGCAGAAGTTGGAGAAGTATGGCTACCGGTTTGCTAAGCTGGTGATTGATCCGATCTACCTCGGTGATGCAGCGAAGAGGAGGCGAATCTATATCGTCATTATCCACGTTTCGGTGCTGCGATCGGACCTGAAGTCGAATCACCAACTCCAAGAAGCTCTACAAGCAACACTGGATGATCTTCAAGTTCCTGGTGAGCACTTCCCAAAGGCGTTTCTTGTCACAATTCAAAAATAGAATCAATACCATTTTGTTTCCCATTATGTTATGCACACCCCAGTCAACCCCATGTCAGCTAGAAATGATCCAACCCTGATATCTTTGCATGATCATCCAATTGCCAAGGAGAGGCTTGATGTTCCCAGATGACCATGAGGAGGTGCAACGCGATATTGAAACGAGAAGAGAGAAGAAGAGCCGTGGTGAGATTTGCTGGGATCTGATCTCCAAGCCCCTTGACCAAGATTATTTGCAAAATGTTTTTACTTTTAATTGTTGGTTCCCAATAAATAGTTACAAATCTGGTTTGGACTTCCGTTGAAAATCTGAGGCCTTGCTTCCGACATCCCCGGTGGCCAAAGAAACATTGGGAGTTCATGAAGAAGCAGAAGGCAAGATGTTTTAAAACAAAGGCCCACCAAGCAGGTTGTATTATGGTATGTTTTAAACAAGTTAAAGTTAATTACAGTTTGGTTCAATCTTGAAGCTTCGCCCTGTCAGATTGACCCAAAAGTGGTGGCATCCTTGCTCGATGTTGGATGCTATGAGACTGTACCCAGCTTGCGGCAAAGGCATGTCGCTTGGCTTCTTAATGAAATATGTTTTTTTTTTCATCCCCTGCTACATGGAACCAGTCACCACCACCATGTCATACCATGTCTTTCTCAGTCCAAACCAAATTAAGTTTAAGGTGCTGGGCATTCTACGCGAGTGCAAGCGCTTCAATGGCTTCACGAACCTTTCGCAAAGCATAGACAGAGTGGGCTACTCCGAATATGTGCCCTGCATCACGCCAAAGGGCAACTTGGTATCGAATTAACAGAATTTGTGTATGATTATTTTCTTATGGGTGTTGAATTTGTTCTTGGCTTCTGATTCTTTGTTCCTTCATTGCGTCGCATAAGGAGAATTCTTTCATCTCCGATCGGGCAGGTTCCTCACAGGCCGGGCAATGTCTAAAACAAGTTTTGCTTTGTATCCCTGAACAATGTTTAAGCCAATTAGTTGGACCAACTACCATCAATGAACCTGTTGCCCTGCAGCTGTCGAGAAGATGCTCTTTCAGAGTTTTCCGCTGGCCAACTTAGACTTGACGAACCTCACGGACAAGGATCCTTGGCTAAATGCCTTAGCATGTTTTATGCATGTGGTTGGGGGTGAGTCATGCCCATCTAATATATTATTCCAAATTGATATTTAGTGTTTCTTTGACATTGACACATCTACCCAGGAACTGTCATCGCTGGCTGGCAACGCAATGACCTGCCGAGCTGCTGGGGCAGCGTGGCTTTGCGCTTTTAGCTGCGTGGACGTTCCAAAATGGAACCTCCATGCTAGGACCTCGGACGACCGGTGACTCTTCTTGGGGTGAAAATTAAAATATCTTGAAGATTCATGGGAATGATTTGATTTCAGCTGGATCCTTCAACCATCCTGCTACAGCTACTGACAGGTTCCTTCCAAGTCTTAGGCTCAAATGATTCATGGGGTATTAGATCATCACTCGTTACATTGAAGCCAAAGATATTAAAAGATCATGGGGTATCAGATCATCACTAGTTACATTGAAGCCAATGACCAAAAACCACCAAATACTCAATGCTAATCATTGCTCAATGCCACTCACTTTCAAGAAACAATAGCAACAGTACTCACTAACACCTTTCTTTCTGCCCAGCCGAGCAGCGATGCAGCGATTCAGTGCATCTTCGAGCAGCGGCAGCGAAGATGCTGGCAGCGAAGATGCTGGCAGCGCATCATCTGGACCTGGCGACAGTTCTAGCAGCTGCGAAAGCCCACCACTCAAAAGGAGCAGGGTGGGGGAGGTCATGCCAGCTATTCGCAACCTGTCCTGGAACCAGCTACAATCCTTGGAAGTTGATGGAACCTTTCTTCAACATAGTATGTTTCTTATTTATTTTGTACCCTGGGGGAGAAGGGAATGTTCTTGTTTGATTGGTTTGTTTCAATTGTGTTTTTTTTAGTTTGGGTACCCCTGGGCTTTTCCCATTTCAGGTGCTACGGAAGCTGACCTAACTTCGTACCAAAAGCATGGAAAGGACCCTGAAAGGATGACTATGGCACTGAAGAGATCCTGTTGCAAAAGCAAGTGTAAGCGAGGTTTGACCTTGAAGCTTGTTGCTGCTATGTGCATCGCATTCTGGTCTTTATCCAAGGCAGCTCAGGATGGTTTGTTGCTCATCAATGCTAAGTAAAATGTTTTGCATTGTTTTGTTCATTTGTATTCCAGTTCACACCTTATTTGGCTAAATGTGTGTTTCAATTCTAAGGCTCTGGAGCTTCCAGAACGCAAATGGATCAATCGATGATGATGACCTACCAAGCGATGATGATTCTCCAGATTCTTCAAGCGATTGTGGTGGTAGTGATTCTGACTCATCGTCTTCCACATCATCACAAGACTGCATTCGGGAGAAGGCCAAATGGTACATTCAAGGTTCCTTGGTTCCCACTTACTGGTGGTACTGACCTAGCCCAACTTGTTTTGGTGCCCTGCTCCAATGCCCAGGAATCCAGGTATGTCGTGAAGCCTTCCTACAACTACTTGGGATTGGCCGCAACCGGTTGATTCGAACCAAGTATACTTTCAGAGGGAAGGATATGCGTTCAGTGGGATCCTTGGATTGCTTTCAGTTTCAACTTGTCTTAGTTCCCCTGGTAATCCACCGAATGTATATGTGTGTAGGTGTGAGTCTGTGCATATTGCCTGCCAACATCTTGCCAAAACTTAGGACACCAATGCCACGCCGCTCCAGCTGCTGCTTCAGTGCTTGCATTTCTATCGAAGACCTACTGGGGGATTGCAGAGACACTACCTCATGAGCAACTTGTCTATGTTTAAAAGGTTATCCAACAAAGACCCAGGTAAACTTTATATTTTCACAGGTCCTTGATGTTATACATGGTTGAATGCGCAACTTTGTGATCAGTCATGATGAAGGGTCAACCATCGAACAAAATAAATCACCATGGGATAGTATGAAACAGGATGGTTTCCTAGCCTACTAAAAACTGTTCTTAGTGACTTTGCTCTTTGCGATGCCCAGGATGCATTTCAACCCCAAAGAAAAATGGGCATCCACAGAAGAAGGGCGGCAAAAACTGGTGAAGGCTTTGATGAACAATTCATTGGGCGCTAGCGTTGGCGTTGGTGCAGTTGATCCATCTCAGCTGCCTCGACGCTATCTTGCGCCTGGGATCCCTGGCTATCATCTCTTTCTCTCTCTCTCTCTTTTTATCTATTGGGTTGGCTGGTCTTAGATGGTTTTGATCCTTGTTTCTTGTTATCTTCGTTTTGTTTTTAATTTTGTGTTGGCCCAGCTAGTACTTAGTTGATGGTTTTGATTTGGAGTCATTAGATAAGGACCTACAGTGATTTGTTTCGCCTCTATCAAGCTGAAGCTCATGCGAAAGGGCAAGCTGCCGCATCAGCCACAACTTTCTTCCGGGTGTTGCGAGCTTCAAGCTGGGGAGACAAAATCAAATTCCGGGATTCCAGCAACCATGCACAATGCCAAACTTGTCATAGATTGAAGTCTGGCATCAAGCATGCACGAACCCTCCAGCGCCATGCCCAATGTGCCGATGAGTACATGCGACACCTGAGTGGCATCTATGCTGACCGTCAGGTTTATGGTCAATACAAATGGAGGGCCATTAACCAACGTGACATCATTTGTGCCATTGTGGACTCAATGGACAGGTCAAAATTCCGGTTGCCGAGGTTTCCGCAGGGCAGGGTTCCAAAGTCTTTGGAGACGAGGAAGCGACCCGAGTTGGAGGTTACAGCGGCTATCCTTCATGGGAGAGCAATCTTCGTTTATTTGACCGATGAAGATGCTTCTACTGGCAGTGATTGGAGCTTGGAGGTCCTGTCGCTGTCGCTTGACAAGGCCTTTGTGATGGCACAGCAAGCAAATGAACCTTGGCCTTCCCACCTTCGACTTTGGACCGACAACACGCCCAAGGAGAATTGACTGAACAAATCAGAGACCCATTAATTGTTCTCAGCGTGTTTTGTGTTTGGGGGATGTTTCAAGGATTCATCGAGCAATAAATGATAATAGCTTCAGGTTCCTCTTTTGAGATGCTTTGAGGAGTATCGCAATTCTATCCTTGGTCGATATTGCTGCCACTTGACCACCACCAGAACATTCGCTACGGTGGCCCATGACCACATGGTCATTGGCCATACACACGAAGATATTGGTTTCCTGGCTGAAAACTTCAATGCCCTGTTTCATTGCGCTGCCTCTTAATGAACCCCATAGCTTCTCAATATGATCTGTTCCACTGAGATGCTTTCTTCGGTATGCTGGCAAAGCTGATTCGACAAGGAGATGAAAACATGCACCTTGACCAATTAGCTCTTACTTGATTGGTTTACTGCCACTTTGATTGTTACTTTGATTTGTTGGTTGGTTGGGGGAGCTTAGGCAGACTCCGGTGGATATGGCAACGTCCCCATCTTAGTTGTGGTCAGCGTTTGCCAAGTTTGTTTTAGTTGCTGGGGATTCCATGGCTAAGCCAAAGGTGGATGAATGATCGCCTGAAGCCCACCTTTGCAAAAAGTGGCATTACCTTCCAAGCGGAGTACATTACCAATGTGCGAAACTGGGGGAGCATGCTAGAGAAGTATTCAACACTTTCTGGAGGGTACAGAAAGAGAAAGCTGAAGGATTCAAAAGAGATCCCACACTCTTTCACGTTCGCCAGACGTGACAGAATCTAGGCACTTGACAATTGAATTTTTTCTACATGTCTTTTGTCCTGTGGGTATGTGTTTCTTTTTAGGGTTGGTTTCGCACTGCTTGCTGCTAGTTCAGGTATGCCAGAGCATCTGCTTGCGGAAGTCGAGAACCGGATTCCGCCACGGTTTGGGCCAGCATCACCGAATGATGTCTTCTTGATGGTGAAGGCATTTGTCAGCGATTGTGAGCTCTGCCAGCCGACGATGGCAGTTTGGCCAGGACAACTTGCAGACAGGTGCTTAGCTACCCTGCGGAAGATTGGGCGGAATGACTGTCCAGGATCCTTGTCTGAAGTTCTGCAATTAGTTTCCTGCACTACTTGGTTTGCAAGTTTTGGTATTGTTGTAGTGCCACCAAAAGTATTTGCTATTTGTTCTTAGTTACTGAATCTTGGTAACCTGGTAGGTTGGCTTTCTTGTCAACCCCTTCAGAATCAAGGAGTGGCTGTCTTCATCGATGATGAGCGGAAAGAAGTCTTGATTGAAATCGCAGAGTTTCTGAAAGAGAATTATGTACAATATGGCCGTGCAATTACTTACTTGGAGCAGCTGGCGGGGGTCCGGGCAATGCCAAGGAGAGCCCCGAAACAGCTGAACTTTTTGCTGGTTCCACAAGCTGGGGTCCAGCGGGGTGCCATTGTGCTGGGCAATTTAGAGCCCCACACTTTGCACACTATGCGGGTTACCTTTCATCGGTACCATTGATCGGTGAAAGCGGTGGGGGAAAATCATCAAATACCTGCGTGCCACTTAGTTCCATATTAACCAACCCTTGGTTTGAGGCTTTCCTGTAGGATCCTCTGATTCAGTTGGCCACCACACCTTCACAAACATGTTGAAGCCTTCGCACTTTATGCATTGGATCTTTGGCTTCGACATGAGCTTTTGCCCCCTTGGCAAACCGTGCCCCCTCCGACCGAGCCTTGCAAACAATGGCGGCAGCTGTCAAAGATGAGCCCGAGCCAGCTCCTGCAGTGAAAGATGCTCTGCAACGTTTTGTTTTGTAGAAAGGCATTGATTTTTTTGTGTGTGTTTGTTTGTTTTGGCCCTGTAGGTTTATATGGTTTGATGTTGATGTTGATGCTGTTGTTGTTGTTGTTGTTGTTGTTGTTGTTGTTGTTGTGGTTGTTGTTTGTTGTTATTGTTTGTCGCTAGTGGTGTTTGCTGCCCTGGTGATGCATGCCTGTAAGGAAGAAGATACCCCAGCTTGCATCAAGGACAAGTTGGTGAAACTCAAAGACGAGGCTGGGGCAAACAAAGAATCATGATTTGTTATAATATCAAATGTTCAAATCATTGTTGATGGTCCACCATGGTCAGCCACAACCACCTTCAAGTTCTTTACTCTTTGGGTGCCAGATCATCTCCGAGCAGAACATGGGACAGTGGCTCTGGAATACCTTTGGCAAGCCTGCTGATGGGAAGCTTACCTTTGAGGATGTGCTTTGGCTCTTTTTCCAAACAAATTCAATTTTTTTCTTGCCAAATGAACCCCCACCATTGCTAACTCTTAGTCAAAGCCAAACTTCAACATTCACAATTGCTTGACTAAGGGTATGCGTCGGCTCTTTCACTTGCCCTGCATCCACAAGCACATTGAGTTTGAGTCTGCCGTGCAATCCATTCCAGCGAAATCCATGCAGAATTTCTACTTGGATCCCTGGGCCTTTGATTTCTCGGAAACTGCGAAATATGGGGCTGTTGGGAGGTGGCCTTCCAACCACCAATATGACATGCATTTCCCGTCCTTCTTGGAGCATGGGCTGCAAACTCATCGAGAAGCCATCGACGTGAAGTTCAATGCCAACCTGGAGGACAAGTCTGCTTTTAAGGTCCATCCCTTCTCGGTGGGCTTTGTGGATGGACAGGGAAAGGCACTCATTTTCCAAAGCATTTTGGGCATGCTGCTTTACCAGGTCCTTTACTCAGTCAGCTAGCTTGTGATCATTGTCAACCAACTCCATGTGTTTTAAACAAGCCTTATGTTCATGATCACTGGCTTCCTTAATTGAGGCTATTCCTGATGAAGACTTGGTGGCCGATGAAGAAGTTTGCAAGATGATTGCAAGCTTTCGCTACGTGCGCTGCAACTTCAAGAAGTATGACAAGCCCGAGTTCTTCCTCTACGAGTCTCTCAGTAACTTGGTTTGGTCACAAAATTTCCCATGTATAATTTTGATACATGTTTCTGAATTTATTTTTGGCAAACATGTTTAGTTCTACTGATCATTGGCTCACACAATTCCAGGTCTAGCGAATCGAACGGCAGAGAAGCTGAAGCCATCGCCTCTGGACATGATGTTGCTCTTCAAAGAAAGCGTTCGCCTTCGCCAAGAAGCAGCACCTGGGAGATCTGCGTCTTTGCGGGACTTGTTGTTCTCATGCGTTGCTGACTACAACAAGACAGTTGGTGGTAACAGGGTTCCTTGGTAGCATTACTTTACATTTTTCTTAATGGTTCAATCAAAACCACAGTGA
>VSDK01006747.1:326402-348272 GCA_009767595.1 Symbiodinium kawagutii | reverse complement strand
CAGCAATGTGCATCGCAACAGGATTGGAATTCCTGGGGGATACCAGGGCCAGCACTGGGAAGATCTTTGATTCCGGGTTATGTTGCTCAAAGGCACATCTAGCACAGGGAACCGCCGTGTGTTTTGACAACACCGTGATGGCGAACATTCCAAAGTTTGACCTTGGTGACTTCTCTGAACTTGATCAATGATTTTACTTTTGAATCAACTGCATTAAATTCTTGCCACCGGTGTGGATGTTCTCCCAGCTTTGTTTTAAAGTCCCTTAACTGTACATATTCATTTGCAGTCTTGTTCTCTGTGTATCATTGAGGCGACTACAAAGACCTCATGGAGGCTATGAGTCATCAGCCCGCTCCGAAAGCAGCTGCGAAGCCAGCCTCTTCTTCTGCAGCTGCTGCGGCATCTAGCAAAGCTGATGCTCCTCGCCGCTGCTTGGCTTTCATGGGGGTTGGTTTCGAATTGGGCCACTAGTCACTAGTTGATGCCATTTTGATTTTGTTGCACCATGTTGACACCGCACCTTGTGAGTTTCCTTTCATTGGTCCCTTGCCAACCCCATTGCCAAACTTCTCAGGTGGAAAGTCCTCAACACTGTTGCGCTGTGACTTGCAAAGCTCTTCTGATGAGAAAAGCGGAGAGAAAGCATCGCCGGTGCACGAGGATGAGAAGAATCCAAAAGGTTCAGAAGGGAAGTCAACCAAGGCCCCCAAAAAAACAGAGGATGACGTGTTGAAGAAACCAGCCGCCAAGCTAGAGGTTGAGAAGAAAAAGAACAGGAAAAAGACAGACTACGAGACTGCGTTCGATGATTTCCAAGAAGCTATCCAGGACGATGATGATGATGAGGACAATGAGGAAGGAGATGTTTCAGAGGAAGAGAAAGGCAAGAAAAGCAGGAAATCAAAGAAAGACGCCAAGAAAAAGGCTTCGAGCAAGAAGGAAAAGAAAACCCATCGGAAGGAGAGGGGTATTCCCACTAAACGTTAGTACCCTGTCAATGTTCAAAATTAATGTTTTCTCTTCCTTTAAAAAGAACGTTTTCAGGACTCAGGCCGCAAAGGTAGAAAGCGCAAGAATGGAGATGCTGGCAGCGAAGTGGACAGCGTTGACAGCAGCAGCAACTTTGATTTTTTTCCACATGAGTTTGTTACATTTTTTCCCAGGTTGAATGCTATAGATTGTTTTTTCAATAACACAAGTCTAAGTCTAAGTACATACGCCCATGTCGCCCATCTCAGGCAATGAGTCTTCTTGCATCATGGCCATGGAGGATGCCTACATGGACAAGGACCCAAAGGATCCCGAGGATGGTGATCTTTCCGTACAGAAGGCAGGGCCTTTGGGGAAACTTCATATCATGTTGACATCTTCTCAAATTTATGTGGTTGGGCATTGTCCCTGTGATTGGTTTTCCCCGAACGCATGTCATGCCAAATAATAATCACTTACATTCTGATTAGGGTATGCTATTATATAGCCATGCAAATGCTCGTTTATTGTGCTTCTGTGGCTAGGCTAGCTTTTCTCTGAAGGCATCCAAACATATCCAAACCATCATTTGGTGATAGGAGTATGGTTTAACATGATCAAATAGCAAAACATGCAAGTACAGATTTCCACATAATTAATCATATAATAGCAGGCCAGTGTCACCCCTTGTACATTGGATCCTCGCCAGCTTGCTTCACAAGATGCTGGTTGTGATGGAAGGAGCTCATGTGATGGTCGAACCTACCAAATGCTGGTATTGATGCCAAGCTATTGAGAATGATGATGATGATGATGATGATGATGATGATGATGATAACGCTGACTGGTGTTGAGGATAGCAGGGGTGATGGTGGTTGTGGTGATGAAGTTGATGGTGATTTCAAACCTTGTTGCTGATAAGGGACTATAACAAGTCACTATATCTAGAGAAAATTACGTATCATTAAACAATGGTTTTTAGAGAAAGTTGTTTTGAATGCTGCTGGGTTTCACTACTTGTAAGCCATTTGTCAGGAAACTGCTTGCAATGCTCGTGCTACTGACGCTGATGTTTTTGGGGACTGCGATGAGCCTAAGGGACACTCAGAACCCTTGTGGATCCAATTCGTGGGGGACAAGAATCCGGTTCGCATCGATCGGCTGACCTCGATTCAGGAATTGCAACTGGAACGGGGTCGGGCCCACACCTATGTACCTCCACCCACTCAAGGTGACGAGATTCCGAAGGAAGCTTTGGATCCAGCTGCCATGAAGGACAAACCCATTTTCGTTCTGTGAAAACCACAGTTGATCCACTTTTTGTTTGGTACTCTAAAGGTTCCTGCTACATGGCATGTATTATAAAAGTTCCTGATGCATGCCCTAGGAGATCAACTACATGTTGGACTTGGCAAGCACTGCTGAATCCCAAGGGCATGAAGAGGTTCAGCAAGCCCTTCAAATCAGTGCTGATCTCGCGAATGGCAATTTCCGGTGGACCTCATCAACTTTGTCTGCCTTGAAGGACATTCAGCCTGATCCCTTTGCTGGTTTCGAGCTTGATTGTGAGGGTGCAAGCCTGTTGGCAAAAACCTGGTCCTTGGGGTCTCCCTGGGGCCGAACCCTGTCTACACCACAGGCTTGTGCCAGTTAAAATGTCAAAAGTGTGTTTTTTCCTCGATGTGAATTTCCCAACCATTCAGCAGTTTGTTTCCAAATTTATTAAATGGTAACGTGTTTGTTTTCCAACGGTCGTTTGTTTCCTAATAGCATACTTGTCCCTTGTTCATCTTCAGCTGTTAGTTTTCCAATAAGGGTTGATTTCAAAATTTACTGAACATACTAAGTTTCAAGGTTGATTTTTCATTTGTTTGTTTCCCAATGAGCTCTTTTGTCCCTGCAGGAGTCCCCTAAAGAAGATGCATCCCAGGAAATGGTGCCCGAAGGTAATGGTCCCGAAGGTGATGGTCAAGACAAACCTTTGGTACCTTTGGTGGAGGCAAGGGGTCAGATATTATTTCAATACCATTTTTTTGTAACCAGGGGTCAAGTATTTCAAAACCAATTGTTTGAAGGTCATTTGCTGCTATGTTATGATGTTCTGCTTTCAACCCCTGAGGTGGAGGAGAGTGACAAGGATGCTCAAGAAGATGAAAAGGATGAGGAGCCACCCAAGACTCCAAAGAAAGCAGCGTCAAAACCGAAAGCCAAAGCAAAGACCAGCGCCAAAGCAAAGGCAAAGAGCAAAGCGCAGGCAAAGAGCAAGGCATCGCAGAAGGTTGCAGCGGCAAAGAGCAGAGCATCGAAGAGCACAGCAGCAAAGAGCAAAGCAATGGCAAAGAGCAAAGCAAAAGCAAAGAGCAAAGCAATGGCAAAGAAGGAGACTGGGTGTACTTTTTTAAAGCAAACAGATCCAAACCAATGGCCAAGAAGAGGGCTTGGGGATTTCTACAGAATTTTATTCATGGGATTCAGTAGTAGCATGTCAATCGATTCAGATTCAATTATTTTCTACTTATACCCAAACTCCTGTGCAGGAGAAAGAGCCAAGACAACTGAAGTCTCCTACCCGACACCGTGTGTACAGCCGAATCTACCGACAGGTGATGGCACGCACCAAATGCAATGCCACTGCTAAGTTGGAGGCCCGTGCAGAATGTGACAGACAAGGCCTTTAGAGCTCTGAAGTTTTCAATGTTCCATCCCTGTTCACCACTTCCCATCTGTTGACTAGCTCCAATCTAATGTTGTCTCCAATCATGAAAATCGATCAATGATTGATTGGGAGTGGTTGGGTTTGGCATTGTGGGGTCAGCAACAACTTTGTTGCAACTGCGCAGCAAAAATGGTCTCCTGCTCAGCGCCATGCACCAGCTGCCAGCGAGAGGCGCCATGACCGAGTTGTAGTGGGTGACTGAATGAACCATTGAATCTTTATGGGTGCGATGAACCATTGTTATCATATAATATCATATGAACCATTGCTATCATATAATAATATGAACCATTTTATACAGCCTTTTGTCATTGTACTATATCTCTCCTTGATCCAACTGCAACAAAGCAGGCACCATGATCTCAAAGTCTCGCTTATACATGGTAGAAGTCTCACTTGCCATGGTTGAATCATATAAATAGTCTCTTGTTCTGCGTCCTGCTGACCATGATGATGATGATGATGATGATGATGATGATGATGATGATGATGATGATGATGTGATGAGATGGTGGACCTCATGGCCACGGCACCCGCACAGCTGCTTCCCCGCATGTCGTGCTGCTCCAAGTGGCTTGTGGGCCAATGACTTCACCGAGAGCAAGTTCTGGTGGTGCACCTCATGTAGCCACCCATGTGTCATCATGGCATAGCATTTCTCTATGGGAGATCCATGTGCAAAGCATCCACCAACTTTGCCGTAGCTGGTGATTGTCCTCTACCGTTCAAACTGGGCTGAGATGTGGAAAAGGTATGATGCATGAGCAGTTCAAGCACAGTATAGATGGGTGGTTGGTGGGTAGTTTGGTAGTTGATGGTCATCAATGTGCTGATGGCATTTCACCATCTACTGACCTATTATTGTTCAGCTCAACAGCCACTGGTTGGCCATGAGCCACCTCATCTCCCCGGAACATAACGCAGAACAGGTACCTGTCTTGAAATCAGATACAACTGAAGTACTACCTCTTTCGCGGCTGGATCTTCTGGGGCTAACAGGCTTTACACTTACAATCTCAAAAAACACCTAAAAACGTCTAAAAACCATTAATGTTGGATTCTGATTAGTATCTACCTGTTGGTTTCATCTATTTTCATTACTTTAGGGGGGGTTATACTAATCAGAAACCAACATTATGCACCTCCAAACAAATAAATGTTCAGCAACCGCAGTCCTCACCCCTTCGCCGGAGATCTGCAACGCCATGGCGCCGAGTGTTGCGCTTTGTGCTTGTCGGACTTGGACCTGGTTCGCACAGCACCATGATTCGTACGCCTCAAAATTCATGGTAATGGTATATGATGGTATATGGTTGGAGAGCTAACTCGTGATAACCCCATTCTTGGATAGCACTGCGTTTCTATGTCAACTTCATTTTATCACTCGCCGACTCAGCCAATGGTGCCTGAACAAATAAATGACCCGAACCATCAACCAGTTTGCGCTTATTCAAAGGCTGGCCAAAAGCGGCTGGCGCATACCGGCAGCAGCAGCAGTGAACTGACGCCAAATCCATGGGGTCGGAAAATCAAATTCCAAAATCAATCCATTGAATTTCCCTTTGGTGCCACTGGTGGCTCTCTGTTCATAACAAACGTTGAGACTTGTCCCTTGAGACCTTCAACGATAAACGATGATGTGCGGTTGTTCACCATAGTTAATCATCATCAAATACATTACACAACCTCTATAAACCACCACTTACCATTCAACCATCAACCATAACCAACCGTTATCAACCACCCCCTTCAGCATTGCCAACCATCGCGACCATCAACGACCGCGGCCCTCGGGGTACCTGCCCTTGTCTTCTTTGGATGGTCTCAATGGAGCATGTCTGGAGAGGTCCTTACGAGCCTGGCTGGGTGGGTTCCTGGGGTTCCAAGGCTGGGATGCAACGGGCAGGTGGTGGTTCGATCGCATAGGGGTCCCACACGGATAAAGATATGCATAGAATTCATATGCATGTAGATACATATGTAGTTATCATGTACATGAGTCTATCTCATGTCTATATGAATGTTCTTGGGCTACGCAATAAACAAAGAGTTACATGAAGTATGCACAATGATCCACCGACAGTTGAGGAGTGCTCAGTTGCTTGAATTCGACTCCCATCATTGTTGATACAAACAATCATGGATAGTCGGGATAGTGATCGAGGGAACTGTAGCAAGGACCATGGTTTGCAGTCGCTATGGTTCACAGTAGTTGATACATGACCTCTCCATGAACCATGGAACAACAGCACAATTAACAACACAAACTCGTGATGAATTCGACGGCAAAGGACCATCGCCAGCAGATCAGGAATCCAATCAGCTGCTTCAACCAAGGTTTTCCTAAGTCACTCGTCCGCATTGGCAACCCTGTCATTGACGCAGTCTCATTTCCAGGTATCCAACTACCCTTTAGCAATCACACATAGCTGGTTAAAGAATCACCATTTTCATCAGGTGATCTACAACAAGCGGATTTTCCATTGCTGTGGATGCCATGACCAACGCAAATAGTTCTTCCATCAGCAAGTTATGCAAATGAACACTCTGCGACTGGCAACAAGAGAGGCGATGCTGCAACGAGCCCTGGGCTCAGGCCATGATCAATGGGAAGCATAAGCCCTTGAAGTCCCACCAACGGGGGCCATGTATCAAAGCCGCTGTAAGCCATAGCACCACAAGTGGCTTTGTTGCATGACTTCTTCAAGGTCCAGCTCTATGTGCACTGCACCATTGAAATGTGTCCAGGAGCAACTTCCGTTTCTTTGGGGTTTAGATCAGCTACGAACCACAAAAAAACATCTTTGGCAAGTTGCTGCAAGTTAGTCATAGCGAACTGTTGATGGAGGCACCTCCAACCCGAGACATTGTTTTCTTATTTGGCTGTTGGGTCAAAATCCTGTACCCCTGGTTCCCATCATTAACCATTGTTTTCCCTACAGTTTGTTGGTCATTACCCACCATTAGTTGGTTGATTAATATTGACCCATAGCCATTTCCCGAGTTGGATCCTTTTGTGCTCAACTTTGGCAAGTGATCTCAGTGATCCTGAAAAAGTTCCCATCAGCTGCTACATCGAAAGACTGTAGTTGTTATTATAGAACTGGCTATGGGCCAATATTAACCAACCAATAATGGGGGATATTCACCAACAATAATAGGGAAAACAATGGTTAATGATAGGGGAAGTAGGGGTACGGGGTTTTGACCCACTGCCAACTGGTCTACAACGCCAGGCAACGGGTAACCATCGTTTTTAACCACGAATTGTTTATGAGAACCTCTTGATTATACCTGTCCTCCCTTACATCTTCAAATCACAGTCACGGCATGATCTAAGCATGGTCACACAGAACTTGCAACTTGCATGCGCTCCCGCGCTCCCGGCTCCTGATTTCGGATCTTCATGCCATAGTGAGAGAACATGATCTTGTTCTCATAGAGGTCCTATCCCAATGACCAGTCTGATCAGAGATCATAGCAATGCCATAACCGCTGGTGAGGAATATGGCGGTTTCTTAAACCATAGGGGGCCCTGCAAAATAGATGGTGTTTAGTACTATAGTAACTAGAATACTACAAATGATGTATAAACTGGATGATAACCAAGGTCCCCATATTTTGAGAAACCAGCATACGTTTGTGGAAATTTGAAGAACGCATCTCGGAGAACAAATCACTTGAAAACATGGCGGGAGTATGCCAACCATCAACAACAACTTAATGGTTGGAATGGCATATGGAGTACTTTTAAAAAATGTGGTTGGCGTATGATAATTAGGTTCCCAACGAATTGTACAGTTTTCTATAGTCGGGGATGGTATCGCAAAATGCAAACCGCCAAAGCACTCGCACGAAAAACTCAACAACGTCGATCGTCACTCTGACAATGGAACAGCATTCAGCTCCAGTGAGTCGTGACACATGATGTAATCACCATATGCGTACATCGGGTTAGTGGTTTGTCACGCCATCCAAAAAATGTTGGTCAACCTGCCAATCATACCAAATATCGAGGAAAATAAAACATGTTAAAATGCGTTTAAAAAACAATTCGTATGTGTATATGTAAATAAAATTTGTTTAAAAAGCCCCAGTATGTATGTATATAAATATAAATATAAATATGAATATAAATATACATATATATTTTATTTATTTACTTATTTATTTATTTATATATATATATATATATATATGGCCCCCGTACCTCTGGCTGTGAACCAATCCCATGAAAGACCAGACTAGGTACCTTTGTTGGGTTGTTCACCTACCCCGTTTTGGCTTGCTGATATTGACCCAAGGTCATGTATACAAACAAATATCTATATCTATAAATATATATATATAGGTGCGTATGCACCATCATGTACCAAACCGGCCAGCAATCGTGCAACTATTTCAGCAGCAAGAAATACCACTGGCACTTCAAAAAGGAATCCATGATGACATGTGTCTACATGACGATCTCTACCGCATTTGCTTCTGATCTGACCCATTGGTGACCACATCTTCTGCTTTTCTTTTGTGACACTCTTGGTGTTGTGCGAGGTCGTTTAAATATCAATGCTTTTTGTCTTCGCTCGTAAAAGTCAATGACACTAATTCTTGCACTTTTGGTCCCATGTGACGGTGCCATAGTCGATGATCAGTGAGTGAATCATCATCTTGAGTAGTGCTCAATGGTGAAAATTTCGAAAAATGGTAAATTCTGTTGTTTACATTATCTAATTGACATTTTTACCATTGATCTCGATGAGATTTCACCATTTCGAAAAGTTCGCATCTATTGTAACATTATTGTTAATTACCATCCCCTATTTTTCACCATTATCAATGCTCATTATAAAACTACCAGCCAAATATCTTAGTGAAACTACCAGCCAAATATCTCAGTAAACCCATGAATCACCTCTGCAACAAACCAGACCCTCACCATGTCGATGGCGCATCACGCGGCTCCTGCGCTGAGAAGAAGGGGAGCTCCTGAACCACGAGGTGAGCGGCGGCTACGCCGCAGGGGACAATGCCGTGCTGCAGGGGGAGAAGTCTGATGAACAACCATAGTTGGGGTTGTAACCATAGGGGTGTTTGTCAAGCCAGTTTGGGAACCCCCAGAAGCAATGGTTTATGACTATAAATGATTCATGAAGGATTTTTTTGGGTACCGCAGGGGATAGTTAGATCAATATGGTTGTTGAAAGCTATGTTTGTAACAACCTAAGTATATGTTAACAACCACCTATGTTTGTAGCCATAGTTAAGGTTCAAGGGTACCATCAATGATCAAAATGTGGGCGGGATACTTAGGGTGATCACTCAATCATCAAACCCAACATGGGATAAGTTTGATCAACAACCATAGGGTTAATTATAAGCGATAAGGTCAATCAACCATCGTTCTAGGGTTGTAATTTACAGCCCAAGTTTGAAGATTGATCATTGATCTTATAGATGGTTTGGTTTCGCAAGCATAATTATGATTGAGGATTAGTAATTGCGGTAAAAGCAACAAATCATAAAATATTGCCTGACATACTATACAGGCAGAATCCTAGACAAAGCCCAACTGGTGGTTTCTCTACTTGGAGAATTGGCATCAGTTGAGAGCGTTGAGAGAAATTCCATTTCTGCATCTACCCCATATGGTTTCTCACAATGGGGACACCCTCAGTGATTGTGCTTTTTTAATAATTTATCGTGGTCAACCAACCATAGCTTTGGTGTCCCCGCACTTGCTTGAGAAACCCTCGTATGTACTTGCTTGAGGTACTCCTGGAGTATTCGATTACTGTGGAACTGGACAATACCTGATCAAAATTCAACTGGTGAATGGGTATTGTATAGGTGAAACAGTTATAGATTATTGGTTTAATGGGTATTGACCAATTAATTGTGAATAGGTATCTTATTCACGAATTACAAACATGTTAGGCGAATATGTATATCTAAAATTATAAAAAAAACAGTATATCTATATACATATTCTTATTCAATGTTAGTACACACTTCCAACCTAGCAAACAACCAATTCAGTTGGCGAAGTGCTGGACTCAGCACTTAACCGCTGCCCAGTTTTTCGCGGGCCAGGTGTTGGCCTGCTTGATAGTTCATGGCTGATCCAAGTGAATCGTGTTGAATGATTCGGGGATATCCACTATACTGCAAGTACAGACAACAATCGCCAACAATCGCATTCAAACATCAACTACTTCTGATGATTGGAGAATCATCAACAACTTGTTGAAACATCAACCACTCGTAGAAACAAGAACCAGCTGAAACAGAAACTGTTGGTGATCATCAAACTGAGGACTCACCAAGTCTATCCATGAATCTTTGGCACATCCAAAGGCGCTGTCGCTGTGACACCAGTGGTTGTTCCTTCAAATGAACTGAGGAAGCGCCGGGTTCAGCACGACAACAGGATCAAGATGACAAGTTGAAGCTATGGAAAGCTCTGGAAGCAGAGCCAGCTGGCGGGGTGGTCTTGTTGCGCTGGATCAAGCCATCAACTTGGGTCAAAGATGATCGTTGGAAGTACCTGGCTGGCCTAAGCTGGAAGATGTCAGGGACTATCCATCCAAGACCTCCTCCCATGGATCTCTGGGGACTAGCAATTGTACAAAAACCTGCGTTCACAGATTGCGAGGCTTGGAATCGCTGCTGGGATTACCTTGAATCCTGCTTCACTTCTTCCGTTTCAACCTCTGCTTTGTTGGCACTTCAAATGATGATTCTTTTGTGCCACAACTTTGTCTCGTTCATATCGTAACCTTTGTTTTCCAAGTGCGACATCAAGATTGAGCTGTTGTTTCGGAAGAGGTTACAGTATTTATATAGTGGAAAAAGAACCATGGACCCCGTGGCCCCCATGGCCCCCTTCATCGCCCTGCTTGGCGCAGCTGGAGCCGCCTCCTGGAAATGTCGGTAGCGGACCTTGAAGTCCTCCTTCAAACCTCGAAGTCAGTGCGCTGGGGCTTTTTTAACCATGCCCTGATGCCAGAAATGAATGGCTATCTATCTATCTATCTATCCATCCATCCATCCATCCATCCATCCATCCATCTATCTATCTATCGATCTACTATCTATATACACAAATAAATTACATATACGATATATAAATATAGCATAAAATTGTATCATATTTTATCTATTAAGATTAAAAAAATGAGGCTACACAAGTGAACCATGAGGACATCAGTGGAGAGGGACTAACATCTCTCTTTATATTTACATATTTCATATCTATATATCTATATACATATATATAATATTGAGTGGTTCATGTAAGACACACACGCCTCCAATCATTTGAGACGGTACATCAGTGGATGCTGATTCACGCATCCACAGCCGTCTGGTATTCGATATTAGGACCCATCCCCAAGGTTTGATAGTCTCTGCCGCTCTCGGGCGAACATGTTGGGATTCTCAAAAGTGATAATCATGCCAAATCATGGCGTATCTGAGATCACCCCAAACATGACCACGATGTTTGCTGAAATGGAATCATGACAGAAACCAGCAAACCTCATCATCTTATTTTGCAAAACTGCAATCCTTACGTAGCTGCTGATTCGGAACAGCACCATGATGGGATCTGCAGGAAGATCACATTCAAACTAGACAAGCTTCATGGACACCTCACGAAAAGCCACCAATCACTTGGGGATACCCTGTGCAAGCCGTAGAGACGACGGTGTGGAAGAAATCGAATCATGACCGCAGGGACTCCCGACTTGACGCAAGCAAGCCGTTCTGAATGACAAGATGCCCGCCCCTTGTAATGTCCGCCTGTTGTGGCTTGTGCCACCAATCGACAAACCGTTAAACAACCAACCAACCAAACCCACACCCGACCAATGAAGAAATGAATGAACAAACAAAAGCCCGGCAACCCAACAAAGTAATAACGACCCACCAAGCAGCCAAAGAGCCAGCCAACCAGTCAAGATTAGTCAAGAATACAAGCTCACACTGGACAGGCTTATGCCAACCAATCAACCAACCAACGCGCATTAACGAGGCAAGCAAACAACACCAACCGACCTAAATCAACCATACGTTCTCGTACTACCACTTAATAATACTATTTAGTGCTGCAAAGAAGTCTGTTGTTTCACCTTCAAGGCACTCTTCAACATGGGCTCTGTCAGACGGCTTGCGTCGCCCTGGCGTGCACACTTCGGAGCAGTCATTCCTACCCGTCAAAATGGTGGTTTCCCCAAACAGGGAGGCCAAAAACATGCGTGGTCTATTACTATAAATGGTTCATAATGGATGTTTTGGGGGTCCCCTATTTTAAGAAACCTCCAAATAAGAACCGTGTAAGCCGAATATGGTGTGACCCGCAGCTATAGTCAACCAACATTTTCAAAGAAGCTCCACTATCGTTGAATGCCATGTGTTGTCAAATCCTCATTGCTGGTTGTTCCGTATCATATGATGCTCTTTGTTGAAACGAGTTGTTCATCATCATTGAGTTTTGCCTCTGTGTATGGTTAATCTCTTTTGATATTCTCGCTGATTGTTGGCCATACTAAAACGGGTTTATCCAAAGAGAACCCCACACCTCAAGTACCACCCAAGTGGGATGACCAGGGTCCAACATTGTAGTGCTTGTAATGTTAACAGAACCGCCACAGCTGCGAAATAGCACCCCCCGGAGGTAGCTCTCGATATTACGTATACATTCAAGTATATAGTAGGAAATAAATATGTGTAAACATATCTGCAAACATGGACATTGGACATTATTCCATCTTGTTACCTGAGTGTAAAGTGTAAAGACATGGATGTCATGTAACTATATATAGTTGTAAATATACTCACGAATATCAACCATATAAATATATATATATACATACATACATACATATAGTTGTATGTGTATACACATATCATGTATCACCATATGCAACCCGAAAATTGTCAACCCTTAGAAACTGGATACTGTCTCTTCCCCCAGGTGGTATTCCATGGCGCCGCTACCATTCCCGCTTCTTTGGAATCTCACAGCTGCAACTCTTATATTTGATGACATCGGGATATCAGGCAATCTTAGTGACCAATTTCACTAAAATCAACGGATGATTACCCAGGCTCTACCTAATTGATACCAATTGCTAACTTTTTTACCTTCAGCATTGCTGGTTGGTGGTTGAACCTCCCCTATGAAAAATATGCTCGTCACCCAACCAACCATTTGCAAATACAAGGGGAAAAAGAACATGTCTAAAACCACCAGCTATAGCAGCTGTCTAACCATTATTGTTGCTTATTGTTCCCCATTATTAACCAGGAGTAATGGTTACAACATGTTACAACCCTTCAAAAAACCACCAAAAACCACCAGGCAGCTGGGTTAACAGCCAGCTGGTATCGCCGACTCGCGCCTTTGAGATCCGAGCACGTGTGGACTCGAGCCAATCTTGAAAGACATCACCTGCCGACCACTTCAGCGGGTTATCTTTGTTGTTTAAGCTGACCCAGTCAGCGTTAGCTGGAACAGCAGAAAGTTCAATGCTTTGTGGTGTTAAGCTCATATGCAAATATCAAACTACCGCACTTATGCATGATACCTTCATAAGTTGGATTGGCTGACCGTTACAGTTGCACGCAGTCCAATATGAATTTTAGTAATCCTATTTATGTCGGTCGCACGACTATACCCTGACACGCTCCAACAACTGATGTCATTTTGTCAGTCGGTCAGTTCTGCGATCAAACCACATCAAAACACCAGTTTTGGGTCCGACATTTTGAAAGACATCAGCTGTGGCTATTTGTTCTTGGTTACATCCCCGTAAGTTTGATGTCGCTATACTTTTTTTGGGGACTCATTCTGCTTGATCAGGAGCAAGTCAACAACAAAGATGTTCCAGATGGAGTGATGAACATGCAAAGGAGGACTATCTTCTGGTTCCTATTTGATTTATTAGCCATTATGAATGGTAGTGACGAAGTGGGCGTGTCCTGCCATGTTATCCTACTTCTGCCGTGCCAAGGAGGAGTCACCACAGACTGGACCGCATGCCAAGAGCGATACCATGATTCATGCTTGTAAGACCTAAGGTTATGGGTCAGTTCACCCTTAGTCCCCCTGGTTCCCCATGATTCACCAGTGCTTTCCCTATGAAATACTATTATTGCTGGTAAATATTGACTTATAGCCATATAGTTGGTACATCCATTACTATTGTTGGCTACTGTCCCTATTATTAGTTGGTCAATCATACCAACTATGATCATTAATCCACTATTATCCCTATTGTATGTTTATGGCTTTATCCCAATAATAGGTCATTAATACCAGCTATAACCTATGGTCATTAATCCACTATTATCTGTTAATCATTCGTTGGTCGGTTAAAGCCAGCTCCCCAGCTCGCCAGCGGTTCAGCGGCGAGCCGCCTGTCTCCTCCGAACGCGAAGCGAACCTGGCGCTGAGTTACATCACAACAAAGGAAGGAAACAGCTCTGTTTTTTTAAATGTAAGTTATATAACTTGGTGGCTGTTAGATCCCTTGCTAAAAGTCTAACTTTTAGTGGCTATATGGTAAATCAATCATATCCCAAAAAAGCTAAAGCTAAGTTCATAGCTGTAACCCACCCAGTTAAGTGGTTGGTGGTTTGAAACCCTATGAAAAATATGCTCGTCAACCAACCAATTGTTAATGAACACCAGGGAAAATAAAACATGTTTGAAACCACCAACCAGTTCTGTTGTTTGCAACAGAACATGATATCTCTAATACACATTGTTCTCAAACCGGTTATATTATCTTTGAATCTAAATCATCATGTTGATATGGAGGATTATTCAGTTGTTTTTAGATATGCTATGATGTGGTTTTCTACAAGCATTTGAAGGCTATATGGCAGTGGGTCAAAACCCCGTACCCCTGGTTCCCCATCATTTACCATTGTTTTCCCTTTAGTTTTGTTGGTTACTATCCTCCATTATGGCTGGTTAATATTGACCCATAGCGGTGTTTCTCAAAATAGGGGACCCCCTCAATCATCCATGAACAATCATTTTTAGTAATAAACCAACCATTTTGGGGTACCCCCCATTTTAAGACACCACCATGTATGTTCACAACAGGTTTCGGGACCCATGGTGGTCGGCGTGCCTAGCAACCTGGTGCACTGGCCACGACTTTGGACGCCTCCCAACCCCCAGGGCACCTCTCAGCGCCTTGGTGCCCAACTCTCGGGGTGTATGGCGAACTGGGTCAAGCAGTTCACCAACCAACCAGCGGTTAACATCTGATTAATGGTTGATAATAGGGGATAGTAACCAACAATAGTAGAGGATATACCAGCTACACATGGCGAGTTGGGTCAAGCAGTTAACCATCAATATGAAGCAACCATTTTGTGGGGAAAACAGCCTGGTGAATGATTGGAACCAGGGGGACTAAGGGTGAACTGACCCATAGCCAAAATAATATTACGCGCAGACGCCGTGGTTTGCCCGGAGGGCAAACCACGGCTGTTCTTATCATTGAACATTGCTCGAAGAATCAGTGAGAAACACTGGCTATACGCAGTGATTTAGGGTTTTAGGGTTTTGGTTTTTGGGTTTAGGGGTTTAGGGTTTTAGGGTTTAGGGTTAGGGTGTAGGGTTTCAGCGCTTTAGGGTTTAGGGCTTGAGGCTTCTTGATTCTCAGAGTTTCAAAACAACGGGCCTGCGCAGGGTTTTGAACAGTTCACAAGACTAACTTCTGGGCAGGTCTTGTGCATCCGGGCAAACCACAGAGTCTTGCCGTAATATTAGTCTTAAACATAGGGTCTAGGTTACAAGTATAAATGGCGGTATGGTATATGTACAACTAGACTCACATACCAGAAAGGTAACCATGTGTTTTCAGGATCCGGTGTTCCAAGCCGTGTTGTACTGGGGATCGGCTGTTTGTGCTCATCCTCTATCACAAACGTGCAAAATTGAACACTCATTCTCTACATCAATATGCTACTCAAGTGTACCAGCTGCAACGCGCAAAAGGTTTGACCATGGATTCCGGAGTTGAGTACCTGTACAGCATCTTGACTGTATCTCAACGGAATGTCTTTTAGATGCTTCAAACAACTGTATCAATCCCTGTGCACTGTCAGAACAATGTGTGCATTGTTCAAAAACAAGCTCTGCTTGCTGGTTTCAACCTCTCTGAAAGATATGAAACTAACCAAGCATTCCAAAGTCGTTGGGAGAACACATGTCAATCAAACCACCAAGCAGAACCGATTGTGGGGTTCACTTTTCTTCTTCTAAATCGATTATTCTAAGGCCGAAAAGCCACCTGATATAAACATATGAACCAATATCTTCCATGATATACCATTGTTAATCATGATCAACCATTCTTAACCGTTGTCAAACAATGATTAAATAATGCTTCGTAACCATCAATCATGATCTTCCATGATATACCATTACCCATTATAAAACCCTATTAATCAATCTTTATCATTAAATCACCATCATGAAGCATTCTAAATCATGATCAACCATTGTGAATCATTGCCAATCATCATCCGTCAATCCACCATGCCTCCTATTAAGTTGGAGTGCGCCATTCCCGGCATGGCAAGAACTTACATGGAAATGGTCAACTCTACTAAATGTGAAAATGCATAGGTAGAGAGGTAGATAGAAGGGAGACTCTACAGGTGATTTTTCCCTCTCGGCGATTTTTGCCAGAATGTCACCCCGGCCCCAACAAAGCTATCAACTTTTCTGGGGGGGTTGAAAAATAGAAATTGATAGATAGAACTGATAGAACTAGATAGAATTCAACAGATAGATGATGTAGATGGATTGACAGGCATACCCAATATATATATGACAGCACTTTACCTAAAAATATGTTCCATTCTATTGCAATCCATGACGCTGCCCTGACATTTACAGTGAAACTTAGACTTGGAACATGTATACATATTCATGTACATACACACCTACAACGACATTTGCATGCATATTTCATGTAAAAAAGCGTACCCACACATAGATGCAATCATATGCATATGCATAGGATGCATAGAGATGTGTGCAGTGGCATCATTCACTATGTAGACATCATAGAGTATGTGTGTGAATGTACAGGTATAAGCCAAAAGCTCTCTTGACACCAACTGCCTTAACTCTGTAGTCTCCTAAAGCACATCTATGGTTGCAGGAACCACTATCAACCAATAATTTATCAAGCGTTATTGAAAATGGCTAACCCACCAGCGACAACCAACCATCCACCGTTAACGTCCTTTTACCATTGATTAACCATCATTAGTTTGAAACAATGTCAACCATTTCAACCCTCCCTATCAACCAATATAAACTGTTATTAACCATCCAGCACTAAAAACCTATTAAGCATCATGAATCCGATATTGAACCAACACCAGATCATGCTCTGTGCCGACGAAGTTCCAGAGGCTTTGGTACCGCCCTTTCTGTGTCCTCTGGTGTCAAAACACCACGCCGTGCCAGCTGAAACTGGGTGGACCTCCAAATGATCAGTTCATGGGCCATGGGTTTTCAACAAAATTGCTAGTGCTGCCATTGTTTGATCAACCCTCAAAAAAAATCAGCAACCGTTGGTAGTAGCGGTGAAGAACCAATGATATACATACTAGTAATTGATGGTAGCTAGTGACCAAAGCTACATCAACAAGGTGGTCGACCACATGCCACATTTGTATCGGGAACACTTCGTGCATGAATCATCCATTCGAATTGGAGACTCGTTGATTTCCCGCCGTGAACCGCATGGCGTCATGGCAAGCCTCAAGCAATGACCGTGCAACCGTGGCAAGCTGATCTTATCAGCTCAGTAACCGATGGGAGTATCAACCTCAGCTTCTACTAGCGATGCTGCTGACAACTGTTCGAAGTAATGAATGATCCCCAGGCAAATTTTGAACCATGGCGCACGCTTCCATCATGGCTCATGCTAATAAAAGTCAGCGACTGTTGGCTAAAGGCTATATCCTTAGGCGCCTCAACTGAATATCCAGCTGATGTAAGTGTGCTTGAACGTTTTGAGCATCAAATGACATCGACTTGTAGATGGTGGGGCCGAGGCCGCTTGTTCCAAGAGTTCATTCATGCAGGGGGTTCCACACTGGTTTAAGACCATCTCCAACGAAGCTGGTCGCGAACATAGCCCAACCATGTTGCACACCAGCGAAAAAATGGTATTAAATGTCGTAGTCCCGGCTCTGACTTGTAGTTGTTGGTGGTTGCACACTGAGCTTCTCAGCTCTCTCACACAAGATAAGTAAGTAATATGTATGTAGAAAACCATCATACTATGTGAACGCAATTCATCACCTCTCAAATCTACCTGATCCCCAACCAAACATGACTGATCCCCAGATGATGAGCTAACCGGTCAGGTTTCAGGGAAAGCTCCTGAACGGCTTCCCCGTTGGATGCTCCTCTGACATCGTTGGAACCATGATCCAACCCAGCGGGATGTGTGGTCATTGGTGGCTGATGGTTGATGCATGTCAATGCAATCATGAAATGTCATCAAACCGCTGTCTATCCAACATTGAATGTAGGTTTAATATAATTGTGTCAAACATATAGGGCTTCACAATCAACAACATATTTATTCTTGCGTTTTGAACCTTGGAGCTTGATAAGCAACAATAATCAGCCCTTGCCAAACAAAAATGTGGATGCCACCAACAGTAATGTTGACATATCTGTCCAACACTAATCAACCATGAAGTCATGGGTTTCATTCATGGTGACAGCACTATCACAGGGTACTAGTCGGAACAACCAGCTGCCAATGCCATGCTTCCCTGCTCGCGACTCCTTTGTGCTTCGCGTCACCCTGGGACATTGGTGCCACCGAACTGCCTCCTGGCAGAGATGTGAGCAGCGAACCACATCCAACACCTTTTCATAGGGCCGTGTTAAGCTCCTACATCCTCAACGGTCCTCAACCCAAGTGATAAAGGCTTGTGAGCATGAGGGGGTATCTACCTGCGAGGGGGTACACTTGCTCCGTTTGGCCAATGAAACTGGTGGGAAAGAACGGAGAACAATGGTGAATCACCGAAATGTGTGAATCAGTGTCGATCATCCACAACAACTATTAGGCATGTAGAACAATCAATATCGGTCAACACATCATGTATGGGCATGTTTCTTTCTTGATCTTGGTTGTAGTCCACTGGGGACAAACATGAAAAACGGCGCGCCGGCTGCTTGCTGGTTGGTTGATAGTGATGGTCCATGGTAGGAAATTTGGACACTGATGGGGTGCTTCGAGGGAAGAATCTCGAAAACATGTCGGCTTGTTTGCGATCTTCCATTTGGCTAAAGCGTCGACAATCCCAAATCCACCAGAAAAGCAGAGATGAACGTGATGAGCACACCAAGTATACTACTTGTTGGGTGTATAACATGCACGATGAATAATCAACAGCAAACACGAACACAAACGAGGTCAAAACGATTAAGCTCCCCACAAAGAAAAGGTTGCTTCCCGCGGCATCAAGCAGATTGAGTCCATGAACTTTTCTTGGGCTCCTTTGAGGCATGTGTCTGTCATGATTGATCCAAAAAGCTTAAGTTTAAAAAAACGCTGAAAAGCCACACACAAATTGAATATCAATATAAATGTATCTATATATCAAATATATCTATATATATATATACTAAATACATCTACATTTATATTAAACATATCCATATATATAATATACATGTATTTAAATATATATATATATAGTGTAAATAATATACATATATTAAACACATGTATATGTATATAGCGCGAGTGTGTCACCCGTATTTGGGTTACTAACAAGGGCCCTGAAAAATATCACTCTGAGATTGTTAGTCTGGATACACTGCTCATGGACACCTCCATTTTTGCCAATGCACAAATTGCGAGGGCAAATCACATCTTCTTGGATCATCTACTACAGAGACTGGTTGATGACAAACATATCACCCAAAAATGGACGCTTGAACAGTTGAACATCCCGACATAGATTGCCAATTTTCGCTCATTTGCTGGGATGTTCACAGAAAAGGACACCTCCTGGTAAACTAACATAGCAACTTAAAATCGACCAAATCATTGATGGTTTCCCCAAGTTTCTCTATAAATCTTACATCATTCATAGGGCATAGGGGATTTTCCAGCGGGCCATGGTCGATCATTGGACCGCCCTGTGGTCGCCTACACTTCTCATCTGTGCGTTTTCGAAGGCCGGCTCCTGGCGAGGCCGTCGTCAACAACACACGGCCTGGGGGGTTCTCAAGCCATGGGGGTTTTAACCATAAATGATGGCTAACAATAGGGGAGAATCACCAACAATAATGGTTCAACAACTCGTTGGTGGTTTCTCAAGCCATAGGGTTACCCCACTTATCATCCTTTAACGATTTGTAGTAACAAACCATCCATTTTTGGGGGTACACCCAAGATACCAGTACAAAAACAATCAATTTTTTGGGATACCTGATTTTGAGAAACACCCGTCTTTTGATCTAGTCTGTTCCAAATTGATGTCAAATGGCTTGCCAGTGCACAGGTAGGGGGACGACAGCAGAAACACCAGAAACACGTGTACCGAAAAATTGCGTCATTAATTTGACAACGTATCTGCTTTGGCATGCGACCACGAATCCTCCCCTGTACTGAACCAAGCAATTCAAGAAATTTTTGCCAAGCAGTCCAACCAACGCAAGCACGCCATGTCTGCTGTTTGGCTACATCAGCACAGCTCTGTTCGACAGAATTTGCAGCTCAATTTGATCACATCTTTAAGGTTTGGATTGTACCACGCCAATAATTGAACACTATGAAGCATCTATATTCTTTGAATACAACCTATTGAATACAACCGGCCCACGAAGGCGCAACCACTTCACCCTACAGAAGACCAAAGGGATTACATGGCACAAAACGCCATGTCAAAGGCTCACAACTGGCTCTTGCCAAGACGCTCACAGCCCATTTTGAGTCCTTTGAAAAAGCTTGAAGCTACCATTCGAATTTGGTGAACAAACAGTTGCATTTTGCGAACTACAAAATATAGCAATGCGTTTACGCTGTTTTCCTCAAATCTGGTATAGGAACATTCTGACTTACAAGTGCATGGTTTGTCGTGGACTTGTAGTGTCAGTACACCCAAGACTCCTGACTGGCTAGTGAAAGAGGAGTTTGAATCATCACAACAAGAACTCCAGAAGCCAAAGGGTCAAACATGGGTAAACAAATGGATTCTAAATCCACCATACAAACACCAGATCAAATAAATCTGAATGCTCAAAGTTAAAACGCAATTTCTGATACCACTGTCTATTATCTTTGATGTCAACAAAGAGCCACTCATCTACTCTATCCGAATCACGCTGGGAAAAGGAGGCTATGGCTGGTGATCAACTTGAGCACTTCAGGCCCAGTGATGGAGAATCCAAGGTTCTAAGCTGTGGCTGCAGCTGCACTATCCTTCAAGAAAACGTCCCCAAGCACTGCTCAACAAGAGCACCCTGGCCATCCCTGGCCTACAGCGAGTCCGCACACACTAGTCAGACTATAGCCGTGGCTCATATCATAGCAATGACAACCTGTTGGTGGTCGCAACACGCCCTCATACCCAAGCTGTCAGCTCCTGCCACGGCACTTCCAGCGTGGGTAACCTGGACCTGGCTGGAGATCGAGCTGTCGTGGTGGGAAGTTTCACTGCCTCTCACACTGCATCAACAAATGCGCATCATATAGACTTGTGTACACATATCGTGATGGACTTGAAAACTATACGACATATATTTACCGCCAAATGCTTGTATGAAAATAGATATGTTATATGAACGTTGCACTGAGCTGTGTTACATTACATGACATTACATCGCATCACATTGCATACATACGTAAATATAATATGATATATATATATATAAATAAATATAGATACATCATACTTGTAATGCTATTGGCTGAGATTGGGATTCTGAAGATTCCCTTGCCATGGATGATGTCGTATTAGCGTCTATTTGTACATCGCAACAGGTACCTTCAGCCACGAACCAACCATCATCCAATCATCAGGAACCATTACTAATCATCATTCATCCCTATAATTGTACATCATGTGAATTATGATATTGGATTAGTGGATTTTATTTGTTGCCGGTTCAG
>VSDK01006747.1:260733-326363 GCA_009767595.1 Symbiodinium kawagutii | reverse complement strand
TGTTGCAGGTTCAGCATTGATATACCACTTTTAGTAATATCCACCATTCATCATCTACTGGGTGGTGGTTTCAACCCCTGTGAACAATATTAGTCAATCAATTCACCATTTGTGAATACTTGTGAAAATAAAACATATTTGAAACCACCAACCAGTAGCAGTGGTTTAAGCATTACTGTTGCTCTGTATCCCTCTGATTTGATTAGCCTTTGTTAATGCATATAACCCTTATGAACCGCCTAAAACACATCCACTAAGAATAAGTACTATCGGTAGTAGCTACTCAGGATTACTACTATGACTTTTACTACAACCACCAGCCAGTACTACTGTAATAATTGCATATAGTTTCTACTATACCATCTGTGCTACCGACCCCCTACCATCGCCATGTTGACCACATTGGTTGCGCGCCTGTTTTCCATGTGAGGTGGATCCAACGCCTGTTCCTGCCGCAGGATCAACCAGGGCAGTGCGTCTCCCAGAGTTTGTATCGTTTGAACATCATGTCAATGTCTTTACGTGTCTGCCTAATTATATATGTGTATTGGGCAAACTGATGGTTTACTGTGGTTAGCAGTTGGCACCCGAACATCTTCCCGTTGGGAGAGACAATTTGGAGGTTCAACAATGCTAAACTTGGACTTTTTCATTTGTACCGATCCCAGCTTCTGTGAGTTTCACAAGTACTTGACTACTGAAATGATTTTTCGATGTTTGGATCCAAAACTAGCTATCCATAGCTAGCCTACAACTCTACGTCTGTGTTCAAATTCCAGACCCGGAGGGCGGTGTTCGTTGTGAATTACTCATGGTTACACAACCAGGCCCAAGGCTGGGTATACAAGGCGATATAATGATGCTTTTATAATGATGGCTCATGCTGGTCGATGATGGAAGATGATGGTTAATAAATGAATGCTTCATTGATTTGGTTGATTGATGGTCAATCGTACTAATAAACGATGTTAGTGTTGGCTAACTATGGTTAATGATTAATGAGCCATGGGTAGTTAATTATTAATGAACCATGGTTCATTATAAGACTAATTGATCGTTAATATCAATTAATGATGATTAATCAACCATAGCTATTGTTGTTACTGACGAACCATCATTAATCAATCATTAAATCATGTTAAGTGAACCATGGTTCATGCTGGTTGATCTTGGCAAAGATGTTCACCATTGGAACACCTGAGGAGATCTGCCTCCAGCTGCTGTATTCGCGCCGTGCTGAAGGAGCTGGGCGCACCTGAAAGCTCGGGGGATCTTTGTGTTGGTGTTGGTTGGTTGGTCGGTCGGTGGGTTGGTTGGTTGGCTGGCTGGTTGGCTGGTTGGTTGCTTGGTTGGTGTTGGTTGGTGTTGGTAGCTACTTTGGTTGGTAGGTCGGTTGGTTGCTACCCATCGGGTTGGGATATGGCCCGTGGAATCCGGCTATCGGTCTAGGCTTTAGGATTTCACCAGGAAAGGATAGTCAATCCTTAGCTGCTTTGGGGTCCGCAAGGTGGTTGATATGATAGAGCAAGCTGGTTGGTGGTTTCAACCCCTATAAAAAAATGCTTGTCAACCAACCATTTGTTAATAACCACCAGGGAGAATAAACAAATGTTTCAAACCACCAACCAGCAAGGTATGGCAAAAAGGTAGTTTGGCATAGCAAATGAGCTAGTTGGCATGGCAAATTTTCCAAAGCAAGGTGGTTGGCATGGCAAATGAGACATAGACTGGCCACTTGTAAAAGTGTACAGCTTTCTGAAATACAGAAACCAACACATGGCAAACAAGGATCAACCCCTTGGGAGCGACAACAACCCGGGGTAAGACATCACATGTCTGGTGGGAAAACCGTCGTTTTCATCTTGCGGACATGCCCCAAACTTCGCCAAACATATATCCAAACACCTGTATCAAGAAGATATTTCAAATGTAATTGCATCTATATGTACAGTACATATTTTCTTATGAAACAAATGCCCAAGAAGTGCAAACCACCCTCTTCATACCCGAGGCTCAACGCACATATATACATTAATAAATCAAATCGAGCGTGCGGAACCTTCCATTTCTATACACACCCAAACAACATCAAAAAACCTGATGTATATATGTATTAAATTTACATATATATATATATATATAAAAGCATTTATGTTAAAATATAAATATGTATCTACACACGAACAAAAGTACATAGATCATGGACCAAATGAACCGATCTTGCCATAAACAAACCATAAATAACCATAAATCCTGTACCCCTGGTTCCCCTATCATTAACTATCGTTTTCCCTATAAACTTGTTGGTCATTATCCACCAGTATTGCTGGTTCATATAGACCAACCATAAATCCTCCTCTAGAGATAACAATAAATCTTGCCAAATTAAAAAAAAACATGAATAATCATAAACAACAATCCAACAACCCTCACCTGACAGGTGGGGAAGAACCATAAATAAGCCATAAATCTTCCTCTAAATAACCATAAACAAGCCATAAATAACAACAATAAATAACAATAAATGACAAAAAATAAGCCATAAATAACCATAAACCAACCATAAATAACAACCAAAAAGCTGGTGAAACATCATGGCGAACCCCCAGCTGCTCCACTGAGCTCCCCAACTCCTGGGTCGCTGCTTGGCACGGCGGCTCGGTGACTCGATGTCTCGGTGACGCGGAAAAATCGACGTGTGGCAATGGTGAAGGATGATGTGAATGATATGAATATATCTATCTACCTATCTTATCTATCTATCTATCTATCTATCTACCTATCTGATCTATCTGATCTATCTATCTATCTATCTATCTATCTAAATATATATATATACATACATGATAAATGATGATGTATGATGATGTGAATGATGGATGACATATAATGAAATAAGGTGATATTATAAGATGATATGAATGATGGATAACATATAATGAAATAAGGTTATATTATAAGATGATATGAATGATGATATACAGCAAGTGATGATGTTATAAGGTGATATTACAAGATGATATAAATGATGATACGAATGATGTACGATGTATGATGATGTATGATGCCATAAATACATAAATGATGGATGGTGATAATGGATGATGATGGATGATGACATATGATGGTATGATATGATGATATACTTTAAACGATGATGATATATGTAGGTACTTACAAATCTAAAGTATAGGTAATAATTGGATATAATTGGGCAAATGATTCATGGTAGCTGAAACATGATTGATCTACGGTGGTGGTTGATATGGTTCAGCAACAATGCTTGCAATCAACATATGGTGCTGTATGACGATTGATTACTGTAGTCATAGTGGGCAAAAACACCATTTCTTTATATAACCACATTGGACATCGCTAATGATACTATATGATGATTACTGATAGTAGCTTATACTCCCCTATGATAGCCATCTACATTGGCAATTTTATGAACCATCAGTAATCGATTGATGGCATTTCATGATCGCCCCGCCCCCCCAATGGTGCACCATATGAAACAGCCAGGGTTGACACGAAAAGCAGTTTCACCCTGCCTCTGGAAACAGCCTGTGCCACCTGCCATGGGAAATCTGACGGAGCTTCTGGAAGGGAACCGCCCCAGCATCCCAACAGCTATGACTGGCTGACGTAAATTTGCATGACATATTCACATCGATTTGTCCATTCTTAGCTCTCTCATTTGTAGCAATTCTATATAATATATCGACAATACGGTGTTGCTGTCGTCAAAGCCAAGGATTTTGAGCAACAAGGGCGCTCTCCACCCGTCGATGATCATCAAATATTTGAACCAGTACCATTATAGATAACTCATAAGGCAAAAGGGATACCTTCAGACCATCCAAAAAAGAGTACCTTTGCGGAAAGTAGAATGTGGCACAAAGACAACTGATAGGAGAGATATTCCTCACCGAATCCTAGCCCTCAAACAAAAAAAGCCGTCCATTCGATTGTTTGCATATCCCAGCACTAAAGTTTCTTCCATCTTCTCTTCTAGCTGTGCAAAACTCCACACCTCAGCACAATCAACCCCTCCAAGCAAATAGCAGTAGGCTTTCTTGAGATCGACCTGATCATCCAAGAGCCTGTTCAAACATAGACACGTCATGGTCATACCTTCCCCGCCAAAAAAATATTGAGATCCTTCCAACAAGGAGCGGTAGAACTGGTTGACCAAATCTCACCCTGTCATAGACATGTCATGGACAAACCTTCTGACAACCTCAACTGGCAGTGGGTCAAAACCCTTAGTCCCCCTGGTTCCCCTATCATAAACCATTGTTTTCCCTATAGTTTTGTTGGCGATTAACCCCTATTGTTCATGGTTAAAATTGACCCGTAGCCAACTCCTGTGCCATTGCCGTCTGGCGGAGTGCGATCAGCTCCCCATGGTGCCACACTTACCATGGCTTAAGCCATGGTAACGTGTGCACCAGGGAATTGCAACCAATGTTGACCCTGTGGCTTAAACAAATCCATAGGTTTATCATTTGGGGGGGTCCATTTTCATCGGAAACCACGGCGAACTTGCGGGATACCGGGATACTCCCTATTAATCAACCAGGGGTTACTAAACCGGGATTAACAATCAGTGATTCGGTGCGTTGTTTTTATATGTCCATGAATTGCAGGACCGCACAATCCGATGTCTCCAAAAAAGATAGCTCTCTGTGAACCCAATTGAATCACTAGTTTGTGAATATGTACAGATAAAGTATCAGTATAGTTTTCTTGGTAATTCTAGTAATTGTATAGGTGTTGCCTACACAGTGGTTCCTATGGATGGCCAGCTAGAACCCCATGGTTGCCGTTACCTTGCCTGGGACGGAAGCTGCGAAAGCCTTCGTCCCCGCCTTGAAGCAGTGGAAACTGAAAATCATGAAACAAATGCCAGTTTGCAGAGGTACGCCATCGATTTCTATGGCGTTTTTTAGCTCCTATATGCTCTAATGGTGGATATGCTAGGTAAACCACATCTGGTGACTCACAATCGATTTCGATGGTGATTTGGGTATGCGCTAAGCCATAAGGTAACCAACAACCGACCAACAAATGACAAATGTTCTAGGAAACCATTGGTTTTGGGGGTATGATAGGTAAACCGCATCTGGTGAATCACAATCAATTTCCATGGTCAATTCTCCATGCAAGCTAGGTGAATTTACCAGAGAGCATCCCAAGGTCCCAGGGGAAACGATATTGACCATATCAATTTTTTACTTTTATAGTCATTTGCAGTTCATGTTTTATAGGTTTGCTCATACCAAACATATCATAACCCTTATGTAAGCGTATATCAATCATCCAACCAACCATCAAATCTGCCATCAAATCACTACATACTTGCCATACCTCAACCATAAAATGGTAACTCCATAGCCATCAATGGCAACCATAGCCATCCATGCGTCAGCACCAAATTCACAAAGGTTTTGTCTTCACACTGGATCTGAACCGTCAACTGGTTGTGCTACTAGCTCTAGATCATCAAAACCACCCAACTGAATCTAGATTGCTGTAACGAGATTCACAAGCACCATGTCGAACCATGTCTAAAGAAAATTTCCACCATATCCCAACCATATCTCGAGCAAATCCCAACCATATCTCAACCAATTCCCAATCATATCTCAACCATATCTCCACCATATCCCAACCATATCTCAACCATATTTGAACCATATCTTAACCCTAAACCATTAATGGTCAAAGATTAACCAACCACATCTTAACCAATTCCGAACCATATTTCAACCATATCTTAACCATATTTTCCCCTATCATTAACCATTGGTTTCCCTATGATCGGCTGGTTTTGATCCCCTATTGTTAAATGGCAAATCTTGGGTGTTTAGGACCCTAATATTTAGAATAGACCTAAGGTCACAAACATTCCCCAAGCTTAGTGTTAATAGACCCATAGCCATATTTGTTAATATCTTGACCCATAGCCATATATAGCTGGTGAATTGGCCAATCAATTAGCTAATCAATGGTAGGGTATCAATCGGATACCAACCATATCTTAACCATATCTTAACCATATCTTAACCATATCTTAACTATATCTTAACCATATCTTAACTATATCTTAACCATATCTTAACTATATCTTAACCATATCTTAACCATATCTTAACCATATCTTAACCATATCTTAACCATATCTTAACCATATCTTAACCATATCTTAACCATATCTTAACCATATCTTAACCATATCTTAACCATATCTTAACCATATCTTAACCATATCTTAACCATATCTTAACCATATCTTAACCATATCTTAACCATATCTTAACCATATCTTAACCATATCTTAACCATATCTTAACCATATCTTAACCATATCTTAACCATATCTTAACCATATCTTAACCATATCTTAACCATATCTTAACCATATCTTAACCATATCTTAACCATATCTTAACCATATCTTAACCATATCTTAACCATATCTTAACCATATCTTAACCATATCTTAACCATATCTTAACCATATCTTAACCATATCTTAACCATATCTTAACCATATCTTAACCATATCTTAACCATATCTTAACCATATCTTAACCATATCTTAACCATATCTTAACCATATCTTAACCATATCTTAACCATATCTTAACCATATCTTAACCATATCTTAACCATATCTTAACCATATCTTAACCATATCTTAACCATATCTTAACCATATCTTAACCATATCTTAACCATATCTTAACCATATCTTAACCATATCTTAACCATATCTTAACCATATCTTAACCATATCTTAACCATATCTTAACCATATCTTAACCATATCTTAACCATATCTTAACCATATCTTAACCATATCTTAACCATATCTTAACCATATCTTAACCATATCTTAACCATATCTTAACCATATCTTAACCATATCTTAACCATATCTTAACCATATCTTAACCATATCTTAACCATATCTTAACCATATCTTAACCATATCTTAACCATATCTTAACCATATCTTAACCATATCTTAACCATATCTTAACCATATCTTAACCATATCTTAACCATATCTTAACCATATCTTAACCATATCTTAACCATATCTTAACCATATCTTAACCATATCTTAACCATATCTTAACCATATCTTAACCATATCTTAACCATATCTTAACCATATCTTAACCATATCTTAACCATATCTTAACCATATCTTAACCATATCTTAACCATATCTTAACCATATCTTAACCATATCTTAACCATATCTTAACCATATCTTAACCATATCTTAACCATATCTTAACCATATCTTAACCATATCTTAACCATATCTTAACCATATCTTAACCATATCTTAACCATATCTTAACCATATCTTAACCATATCTTAACCATATCTTAACCATATCTTAACCATATCTTAACCATATCTTAACCATATCTTAACCATATCTTAACCATATCTTAACCATATCTTAACCATATCTTAACCATATCTTAACCATATCTTAACCATATCTTAACCATATCTTAACCATATCTTAACCATATCTTAACCATATCTTAACCATATCTTAACCATATCTTAACCATATCTTAACCATATCTTAACCATATCTTAACCATATCTTAACCATATCTTAACCATATCTTAACCATATCTTAACCATATCTTAACCATATCTTAACCATATCTTAACCATATCTTAACCATATCTTAACCATATCTTAACCATATCTTAACCATATCTTAACCATATCTTAACCATATCTTAACCATATCTTAACCATATCTTAACCATATCTTAACCATATCTTAACCATATCTTAACCATATCTTAACCATATCTTAACCATATCTTAACCATATCTTAACCATATCTTAACCATATCTTAACCATATCTTAACCATATCTTAACCATATCTTAACCATATCTTAACCATATCTTAACCATATCTTAACCATATCTTAACCATATCTTAACCATATCTTAACCATATCTTAACCATATCTTAACCATATCTTAACCATGGATCTCCTGAAAAATTTCAAGATTTTCTTCACCGAAACTCTGCCGCTCTCAGCTGGGTTCCCCTGCGTGCCCAAGGGACTGCCCAGTGCTGCGCTCAGCGTGCAGGACGTGAGCGTCGTCAAGGGACCCACCGTGGCGCGCACGGGACGGGGAGCGCCTGGCGGTTGGGATGGGGATGGTGGTGGGTTGGGCATGGTTGGGACTAGGGTTTGGTGGTTTTATGATGGTTTTATGATGGTTTATGATGGTTTTATGATGGTTTTATGATGGTTTTATGGTGGTTGATGATGGTTTTATGGTGGTTGATGGTTGATATGAGGGTTTCTCAAAATAGGGAACCCAAAAAAATGCTTGGTTTATACCTATAAATGGCTCATAAACTGGATGATTTTGGGGTGTCCCCTATTTTGAGAAATCACCATATGAGGGTTGGTATAGGGCTTAAGATAGTCATGATTAAGGCTAATATTGGTTTAGGAGTTCTTAGGAATGGATTTGTGTGGTTATTTTCTGGGTTTTCATGGATCATGCTGGTCATGGGTGATAATTCAGGGGATAGGTTGTGAGTTCAGAGAAAGTTAAGGGACTATTGCAATCCAACTTCTTCCCAAACCAATGCTTTAATCTGAATCGAAGTGAGAAGGTCCCAGTGAATGAGCATCCCGTCTTCCCCCTTCAGAGCAACCTTAGGTTGGCAGGTCATTTCGACTTGAATTCAACTGACGTACTTTTTCTTTTGTGGCCTCACGATTAGATCGCGAGCGCAAGCAGTAACTCGCAGAACGTCACAACACGTGTATTGACATGGACCGTGGGCAACAGGTGTAGACAGCTGAACGGTAGGAAGTTCTGCATATATGCATGGTAGACAGGCAATGTTGGGCATTGGTTAACTGGTCATGAACCAACCGACCAACCAATCAACCAACCAACCAGCCAGCCAGCCAGCCACTTGTTTTTGCATGTCCTCGTGTCTGTTGCTGTTGTTGTTGTTGCTGCTGTTGTTGTTGGTGGTGATTCAATCCTACTCTGGATGGATACTGCTGCTTCCTAGTCCAACCAACTTCTGCAGCAGCCCCAGAGCCCCATCTTGTGGGGATGCGAGCCATGAGAAGTAATCATAGATCCAGCAACAAACCACCATAGGTCTTCCAATAACTGGTGATTTCTACGGGTTATAACCAACAATCATGGCCAATACAGGGGATAATAACCAATAGCTGGTGATTTATCATGGCAGTGGTGGCCATCAATCTGGATCTACCACCAGGGAGGGCTGACCTCTGTTCCTGGCCTGGCGCTCTGATACCCAACGCACTGCCTGACGCCAGGCCCGTTTGGGGGCACCCGGACTTTGAGGATCCAGCAGAGGTTGATAAAGAAACTTAGATGGACTACCCTCATTGATTGTCAATGTTGGTCCAGCATGTGAAGTGATAGTTGACAATGTGCATGTTTGTTAATGGATTTAGTGGTTACTAATTGTTGACAATATGTGAGAACTGCTAACACTTGTCATGATACTGGATGAGAGAAAAATTGTTAACGGCAGTCAACTACAAGAGGTTTTCGACATTGTCTTGATGTAAAGGTTTCCAACTTTCGAACAGTGGATCCCTGGACCTCTCTGTGCATGTACCTCTGCTGATCACTGTTACCCGCTCTTCGAATTGTAGGGTCAGAATCGCGAAACCCGATCGGGCTTCATTAGTTTGGAGTCTCGCAATGAAATGGCTGCAAGGCTGAACCCCGCGAAACTCATGTCCCTGGGAGGAATCCTGCGAACGCATGATGTTTGTCCCGCAAAGCCAATCGCACTTCATTCTGAGGGCCAACAACCGAAGCATCATCTCCACAAAGATGATCCGCAAACCCTGTTATGAAGTAGAACCAACCGGCAGAAACAGGCATTCTTGGTCATCTGCCAGGGTTTGTATGTGTGGAACCGACCGGCAAAAACAGCTGCTGTTTTACAAAGTGAAAGGATTCCACACCACTTTCCAGATCTGCCCAAGAAGCACCTGCAATCCCGAGCGCGTCCATATCGACTGGATCTGTGGCAGTGGCAGGAGCGGACTCCCGACTTCCAAATGTGCTCTTTGGATATTCCTTGAACCAATGATCGGGAATTATATTCAAAATGTTTGGGGGTTTTTGAGATATGTAAAAAAACAAAATGTGTGACGGGTTATAACTTAGCTAAGTTCAAGAGTCATGTGTCATTGGGTGCTGGATTTGAACGATTTTCTGTACGTTAAGGATGTGCGATCAACCTGGGCGGTGAGGCGTGCAATGTGCGACTGGTATGTGCGATATGAGCGATTTGTATGCGCAATGTGTGCGGTCACTCTGGGCGGTGTGTCGTGCAATGTGCGACATGTATGTGCGATCTGCACGATGTATGTGCAATGTGCGCGATCACTCTGGGCGGTGTGTTGTGCAATGTGCGACATGTATGTGCGCAATGCACGATTTGTATGTGCAATGTGCGCGATCACTCTGGGCGGTGTGTTGTGCAATGTGCGACATGTATGTGCGCAATGCACGATTTGTATGTGCAATGTGTGCGATCACTCTGGGCGGTGTGTCGTGCAATGTGCGAAATGTATGTGCGATCTGAACGATTTGTATGTGCAATGTGTGCGGTCACTCTGGACGGTGTGTCGTGCAATGTGCGAAATGTATGTGCGATCTGAACGATTTGTATGTGCAATGTGTGCGATCACTCTGGACGGTGTGTCGTGCAATGCGTGCGTTTACATGGGCGATTTGCATGTGCAGTGTGTGGGTTCAAATGGGCGATTTGCATGTGCAATGTGTGCGTTCATATGGGCGATTTGAGGGTTTGTTCCGTACCATTCATATTTTTTTTAAACATGTGTTTCATTAAGTACAGGTATGCGCTTGTACACATGGATACACGCACATCATAAAAATATGAAGAGTGTTTGCTTCACACGCATGTAGAACCATACAATACCATATTGCGCCAACATCGGCCTCAACCAGCAGAAGTATAAACCAGGGGCCCATCACAATCAAGCAAAAAAGTCATGGCATGCCCCTTGGTAATCCGAAATGCCAGGAGAAATGACACTCCGACAAAAAATGAGAATCCGTCCACTGCATGACTTTTGTGTGGTGAGGTATGATGCATAATCAGGTATGATGAGGCATCCCCAAAGAATGGATAGGAAATGACAAGAGGTATAGGAAAAACCTTTCCGAACCATGAACTTTGCGAAGGCACGCTGAGGTGTGAAACAGCATCATAAAGATAATGAGGCACGCACTGGATGAGAAGGAAAAACATACAGTATAACCAAGTTCACTGAGGCATGAAGTCTCCCGAGGTGTCATGAGGGATAGGGAGACGTGATAAATTGATGAAGCACCATGCGGCCATGCGGTATCATGAGGAATGATGAGGCTTGATCGGGGAATGATGGGGCATGAGGAGGTGTAAAGAACGCGGTATAATTAGCTACGGGGAAAATACTAATGAATCCGATGTGAAGCGTGCAGACGACAAGGGGAAGAAACTGAGGCAAGAGTGAGTCAAGCCACAAATTCGGAAAAAATATGCTTCTGCTGAGCAAAGACAAACGAAAATCATTGGCAGATATTGGCAGGCAAAAAGAAAGAGAAAGGGAAAAAGGGGGATGCTGGGAGAAAAAGGGAGGCCACGGCAAACAAAGGGAGGCAACTGAGACTAAGGGAAACAAGGATGGATAGGAATAAAATCATGATGGATGCAAGAATTGGGAACCACACTCAGCTGGTAGCTGTGCAGGGGGGCCAAATGAAAAACACATGGGCGACAAGGCTTTAAGGGGTACACAAGCGCAACATAAGGACAAATGATGCTTGAACAGCATGGCTGCAAGTGGGAGACAACAGGAGACTTGCGGGAGACACGGGAAAGACAGTGGAATGGCTTTAAGTGGGAGGCAGCGGGATACCAATTGGAGACAGTGGGAGACAAGGACATGACAGTGGAACCGCATGGCCTTAAGCGGGAGACTGGGAGACCAGCATAAATGATAGTGGAACAACGTGTCTTCAAGGAGGAGACACATGGCAAACAAGTGGGTGCCAGGACACAGGACGGTGGAATACCTTGCTTTTAAATAAGAGGCAAAAGTGAGACAATGCCAATTGATGGTGGAACAGAACGGCTTCAAATGGGAGACAATGGTGAGAAGTGATCGCTATACAATCATGATGGAACAAAAGCCGTTTCTCGCAAAAATTGAGAGCCCTATTCTGCTGCTAGCTGTTTGGGGAAAAACAAGAAATAATTCACACACATTAAATTATAGTATATACAATATGCATCCACATGCATTCAAAGGTGAACGATTTGTGCGTGCACAAAAATCACGCGAAACTTAAATACTAAGATCACCGATCGGCTTCGATATGTTGCCGTGGCTCCAGGGAATGCGCAAGCCCCATGATCTTAATACGATCCCCCTGAAAGGCCACGGCAAGTTTTTGGTCAACCATATCTTGCGGAAGAAGCACCGATTGGCTTTTGGAGGTAGCTCTATGTCAGGAGGAGGATCGGGCACCAACCCTTTCATCGAACAACCGGAATCGACAGCGTCACCACTACCAAGACACAACAATGCTATAGGGGTGATCAGGGCCAAAAACATGGCTACAACGCACAAAGGATCGAAAACCGTATGTCACATGTTCGCAAATCTCAGTGCACATCGTACATGTACATTGCACATGTTCATTGCACAGGTTGACTGCACGCGTTTTTGTCAGCAAATTTTGATTTTTTTGCCGACAAAATGCAAAAATTTGCTCACAAAACCCCAAATTTGCTGACAAAAATGTGTGCAGTGAGGGTGTGCGGTGAGGGTGTGCAGTGGAAATCTGCAGTGGAAGATGTGCGCATGTTCATGTTCCATCTGTGGGCACTTTCATGTTTCCTGTATACATGCCCCCATGAGATGCATGTTCAATGACCATGTATCCTCAAGAACAATTTCCCTGATGAAGTCCCAGCAGAAGGATGATTGAAGCGCAAATGACCACCACATCTGAACGTGTCACCTTGGATTTGATGAAAAAAACAAAAATAGCGAACACATCTCAATGTACCGTCAACTTCTGGTGATTGTACTCAGAAAAGATTACACCAACATCGGCCCCAACCAGCAGAAGTACAAATCAGGGGCCCATCACAATCAAGCAAAAAAGTCATGGCGTGCCCTTTGGTAATCCGAAATGCCTGGAGAAATGACACTCCGACAAAAAATGAGAATCCGTCCACTGCATGACTTTTGTGTGGTGAGGTATGATGCATAATTAATCAGGTATGACGAGGCATCCCCAAAAGGAAGGATAGGAAATGACAAGAGGTATAGGAAAAACCTTTCCGAACCGTGAACTTTGCGAAGGCACGCTGAGGTATGAAACAGCATCATAAAGATAATGAGGCACGCACTGGATGAGAAGGAGAGGCATGAATTGTCTAGAGGTGTCATGCGGGATGGTGAGTAAGACGGTGAGATGTGATAAAGACCATGCGGTATTATGAGGAATGATGGGGTTTGATATGGTTTGATGGGAGATGATGGGCATGATGAGGTGTAAAGAATGAGCCGTGGGGAAGTAGCAACAAAGTACGACATGATGTGCAGGAAACAATGGGGAAACAAACCGGAGGAAGTTGCGAGACAGACCATAAAGTGGGAGAAACATGGTGGATCTCTTCACTATAGAAACACCAAACAAAGCACTTGGTAAACAAATCAAAAGACGGGGGGAGACAGGGATGAAACAGGAATGAAATGATGATGGAACAAGATCCTCTCCTTTGCAAGAATTGGCTGGCAGCGGCTTTGGAACAAATGGTGGAAAAACGGGAGACAAGCGGAAGACAAAGACAAATATTGGTAGAACAATATGGCCTTAAAGGGGAAACAAATGGGAGGCAAGGTGGACGAGGACAAATGATGGTGGAACAGCCTGGCTTTGAATGGAAGACAAATGAGATACGAAGGGAGACAAGGACGAAGGATGGTGGACAGCATCGCTGTAAGTGAGAGACAAATGGGAGACAAGCAGGAGACAAAGACGAATGATGATGATAGAACAGCGTGGCTGTATGTGGGAGACAAATGAGAGACAAAGACAATTATGGTGGAACAGCATTTTTTTTAGTACGTGACAAGTGGGAGAAAAGTGGGCGACAAAGACAAATCAATCAATGGTGGACCAACGGAGACAAGGAGAAATGATGGTGGAACGCTATGGCTGGAAGTGGGAAACAAGCCGGAGACAAGTGGGAGACAAGCACAAATGATGGTGAAATCACTTTAAGTGGGTCACAAATGGATGAAATGGGATACAAGGAAGAGACGGGGAGAAGTTACAGAGGAGATCATCATGGAACAAAAGTTTTTCTTGTAGGAATTGAAAATCCCAGTCAGCTGTAGCTGCTTGAGGGATTATCATATAAAATGATATTGACAAAACTGTCGGACCCTTGGAAGCCTATTGAATCACAATTTCACAAAACAAAAAGTAAAAGAACCCGATAACTACTTTTTGCATTGACACTCTCACCTGTTCATCTCCTGAAGCTCGAGATTTCAACGGAATGGAATGATGCAGACTTTGCAAACAAATTGCTGTGTATCTTGTTTTTCGCGTCAGAACCCATTGTAAAAGTGCATGCGGCCATCACACATCCCATTGCGCAACCCGTCGGACACAGCACATCCCATCGCCCGACCCACTGCACACCGCAAATGCCATCGCGCGACCCATCGCACGACCCATCGCACGACCGATCGCACACTGCACATGCCATCGAACGACCCATCGTACGACCGATCGCACACTGCACGTGCCATCGCACGACCCATCGCACAACCCACCACACACCGCACATGCCATCGCACAACCGCTCGCACACAGTGCAGGCACCCATCGCACAACCCACCACACACCGCACATGCCATCGCACAACCGCTCGCACACAGTGCACGCACCCATCGCACAACCCACCGCACACCGCACATGCCATCGCACAACCGCTCGCACACAGTGCACGCACCCATCGCACAACCCACCGCGCACTGCACATGCCATCGCACAACCGCTCGCACACGGCGCCCGCACCCATCGCACAACCCACCGCACACCGCACATGCCATCGCACAACCGCTCGCACACAGTGCACGCACCCATCGCACAACCCACCGCGCACTGCACATGCCATCGCACAACCGCTCGCACACAGTGCCCGCACCCATCGCACACCCCATCGCCCCCCGTGATCGCGCAGGACGTTTAAGCTCCAATGAAAACATGGCGTCACATGACTATTGAATTTAGATAAGTTATAACCAAACTCAGAATCAACTAACGGTGGAAGTCATTGCAAGTCCTTGCAGACCATTAGTCAATTGTTGTTTCCTCGGCTTATCCCCTTCGGTGGTAGGTGCGCACCAACCAGGTGATTCCTACAATGGTTTTCTCCAAACATGACACCCCAAAACTGGCGGTTTCCTTGTGAATCATGGCTTTGAACTTGGATGGTTAGTAGGTAGCAACAGTGAACCGGACAATCCCATGTATACAGTTGCTTAAACATTGTTGTTGATTTTACCCCCCCAATTAAGCACTATAAACCATGGACAACCCTAAATGCAGTTCATATACTTACAATGCATAGCACCTTTTCAACCCACTAGCAAGCAGAAGGCACCATCAGCAGACGTTCTCGTGCCACCATTGTTGTCACAAAACAATACCAGTTCAGAACTGTGAGTGTAGATGTGGGGTTTCTCAAAGTAGGGAATTCCAAAAACTCGTTGGTCCCTGGTAGTAAATGGTTAGTATAGGATGATTTGGGGGCAGCCCTATGATTTAGAAACGCACAATTGATCGCTATAGCCCATCAACTACCAGCCTGGTGACCTCGTGGTAGAGTAAAGATTAAGCAGGAAAGCGTTGAAGAACCCGGCTGGTAACTTTTCTCTTCACGCTCTTACCATTGCGACAACGGGTCAGAATTCAATGCCATTTTGTGGTTTCAGTTGGCACTCATCGAGCTGTGGGAACAATATGAAACATCTTCAAAACCAGCAACCAGCTATCGTTCAGTTCAAACAGGTGATTTTAATTTGATGCAGAATTTGTGATTGTGTCAATCCTCCATCATCATTCAGCATCACCTGCCACGCCATCCACCGTGGTGGTGCCCCCATTCCATGGCCAAGCATTTGACCCTCACCCTAGACCCTTCACCCAACCAACTCACCAAACACTTCTACTAATGAAAAGTTAATGGGGTGAGCCCTAAGTGGGGTGAGGTGGGGGCATGTGAAGCCATGGAAACGTATGAAGAAATCAGAAGAATACTGGAAAACACGGAGATAAAAATATCCATGGTCGTTCGCATTATCCTTCATGTTTGCTGGTACTTGTGGCGCTGGATAAGCTGGCACTCCGCAGCCCTTTCCACTGGCAATCGGCCAACTTCTCCATTGCGTCGTTAATGGCTTTCGCCGGAATATACAGGAGAAAAAAAATCCCTTGGGATTTGCAGAATTCGCCGTCACCAGCAATTGGAGCTGCGCCTCATCCAACTTCTTAAAGATTCTGGTCCGGGCTCTCCATCGGACATTCCTGAGTCCGGACACCCACAAATATAACCACATATTGCTTAATGCAAAGCATGGGTTGTATGGATGTCTCGCGTTTCTTTAAAGGTGGGGATCTGTTCAAGGGTTGGTTGTCACGTAAAAAAAAATTGGGCCTTCTCCTGCCAATTACGAAGAAAAAGATGTTTGGACAAGCGCCTGCAATGCGTCCAACACAGCACCATTGTCCGCGGTAACTTGAGGTGCTGGATGGGGGTCGTCTGGGGCAATCTGAATTCGCATTCATACTCCCGGCCTTTTCTGGCCCATGGAAAGCCACATAAATTTGCGTCATAGATGAAGCTCTATGCAAGCAATTACTTTTACACCTGGATTGGGGCATCGGCGATGGACGGCAGTCAGACACATCCACATGCTCCAAATTGGTTCGACCCCCACATGACGCATATGCAAGGCACCCAACACATCACCATTGCGCGCAGTAACTTGAGGTGCTGCATTGGGGTCGTCTGGGGAAATCTGGAGTCACATTCGTACTAGCTGCGTTTTCTGGTCCATGGAAACCCACGAATGTACTGTATGTGTCATAGATGAAGCTCTAGGCAAACAGTTGGCTTTTACACCTGGGTTGGGGCATTGGCGATGGATGACAGTCAGACTAACCCTCCATGAAGCGTATGCCAGGCATCCAACACAGCACCATTCTTGAGGCGCTGGATGGGTGTCATCTCGGGGACTCTGGACCAAAACAAAAACGGTTGTACTCCCGCAAACAATTGTTCCCACTGAAAGCAAAGCACTATCCAGTTTCACGCGTATCCGGCACAACTGGTCATCTCTACTGGACCTCAATGAATTTCATGAAGGGCATCATGGCAGCTTTGAGAAAACCACCCCAGCGACTTGGACCTGATGGGCTCGCTGACATCACTCAACCTCACCAGGTTTTGGCTTGAGCTGTTTCTGCGTTTGCTTGCTTGGTGAATGTGGATCGGGCAGCTCATGTATGTTTGCTGGGAGAGAATTGCAATTCAAAAACAAGAGTTTGAGGGATCACTGAACATTGCAGCGTAGAAACAATAGTCAGCGCCAGTCATGTCGGTGGAAGCCTGGATACAATCTCCTAGCAAAAGACCATCAGCAGCAGGGAAGCAGGCACGAGCTTCCAACTGGGATGTCACCCATTTCTCTTGCTCTGCTCGGCAACGCTTGCGCCAAGATGCATGGGTGTTGGCATCTTGGATGCCAAGCCTTCTTCCGTCCGCTGCCATTTTGCAAACTGCCAAAGCAGCGAACAAGCAATTTCCATCACTTGGCACTTAGATCACGGAGAAGTGTTTGGCTGGAACCGGCGTGGACCGCGCCATTGCGGAACTGGCAGCCCAAGACGGAATTGCCAACTCAACACGGTCTTTCTTCGCGGCTAGCGTCGCAGGAGTTGCAAAAGCTCGCTTGGCACCCTTCGGCCTGGAGTCAAGGCGCCCAAGGCAACTGGAGTGGACGGAGCAGCTGCAGGAGCTTGACTGCCCGAATGCAATCGCAATACTGGCCGCACCATGTGCACGGAGTGCGCCAATCGCCCTTGGGAGTCTGACGCCGAGGGTCAGCAAACCCTTGGTCCAGGGCCATCTTCAAAAGCGCGTCCTGGAGGCGCATGATTGTTTAGGATTTGACGCGCGTTGGTATTAAGCAAAAGTCCGAAAACTCAAACCTCATATCATATCAAGTGTTGATGCTATACCAAGTTTGCATGGCTCCTCGCTACGGGGGTTCTCAACCAAGGTTTGGCAAAGGGCCGCCAAACTCTGCCCATCGTTGCCGTGGACCTCCTTCATTGCAGCTGCCAACTGGTCAGCTGTTTGGCTGCACTTCTTCCCCAGCGCAGCCATGTGTGTCGCCGAGGCCGTGATATTTGTTTGACATGGGCATGGTGGAAAATGGAAAGCAGGACAGCTGCAAAACAGGTCATTTCGGCTCAAACAAACGATGCCAGAACTTCTAGCATGACTGGTCCATCAACGCGCGTAAATGTGTGACGTGAATCTTAGTGAATCTAGCACAATGCTCTGAGCTCTGAGTGAAACGTGCTGACTGGGCTTGAACTCTCCGTGGGAACAGGCCACTCCCGCTCTTGCTGCTGCCAGCCAGCCCTGGTCATTCCACCCGCAGTCATTCCACCCGATCTGCCAAGGCATGGTCTCCCCAGGAGCCATGGTCTCCCAAGCCATCGGGCCCTTGGTATCAGGACATCGCGGTGACGTGCTTGGGCTGAGAATGCTACGGTTACGGGCTGGCAAAGCCATGTCCTTGCTCACTGCATATTAAAATGTCCTAACATGGATGATGCATGGTCGTGTTCTGACATCCAGTCTCACCACTTCCAACCAGGCCCCAGCCATCATGAATAAGCAAATAGTTCTGTTTGATATCTTGCCGTTTCTTACGGCAAAAACCAAAAAGCCTGGATGCCTACGACTACGACTACGACCATTATGGCTATACTGCTACTTGCCTGGGTTCGGCCAAAATCAATTCCATGGTGCCGTGACAACTGAAAGAGCACCAAACTTTGCAACTGCCAATCCGATTGCTGCACAAATCGCGGGAACTGGCATTCCATTCTCCCCCATGGTCATTTCAGAGTGAATGAATGAGCCGAATGTTCTGAAACATTCTCTCCACCCAGATCACAATGAGTGCAAAATGTGCTTGTCTCTTCAAAAAACTAAGAAAAACCAACTGTGTGGTATTCCATCCAATTCAACGTCTGGAACACCATCTACGCACCCATGATGCTCATAGTCTTGCGCCTCTCTTTCTTTTAGCGGCTCGTCTTTAGCTTCCAGCACCCTCCCCCACAGCATATGAGAGGTCTACAAAATGCTTTGCCGTGTGAAGACAAACCGCGTGACATCGGTGTCAACTATCACACGCATGTGCTGTGAGGCCAGGCCTGCACAAGGCTTCGAAGATTCTCCCATTCAAAGCCCGCGCGAAGCAGGAACAAACAGCTTTCAACGTAACATCTTCCTGGAAAATTAATCCCAGGCCTGTATGCCCTCTTGAGCTACCACGCCTCGAGAAGTCAGAGACTCTACTACTTCGTAGGATCCTAGTCACAACAGGCATCAAACACCACGTGGCCGCAATCAGTCGATGCAAAAATGAAACTAGAGAAAAAGGTGGTTCCTGTTCCCTTCCAGCTGAACCCGTTCTCCATGACTTTCAAGCAAGTCTCTCTGTATTCTACTTCGGCCAGATTTCGAAAGGGCGGCCCTCAGAGTGCCAGCCCATGACAACATATAGAAAGTGGTCCATGTCCATGCTCACATGAATTCTTGACCTGACAGCATTCCTGATATAAGATCTCATGTGGGACCATGTGCCACCGAGCTGTATTAGGACAACTTCTGGTCAAGCGTCCAAGCAGCAAGGGCTTCCCCTTTGCTGCGCGCCAGTTCCAGCAACCTTCGCTTCCCAGTAACATGGGCCAAAGGCATAGCCGAGGTCTGGTGACAGGCATGCAAAATCCTTTCGAACTCCTTTGACGCAGCCTTGTTTCAAATCTAGTCAGCAGATTCTCTACGAGACTGGTCTGTAGAAAGGAAGGCAATGGAGGAAATAAATAAGATGTCAGAGTTGTAGCTGGAGCATATTTCGATGTGTGTGTGTGTGAGACGTATGTTGAGCCAGCTTCCAACAGTAACTGGGCCATGTCGACCTGATCCTGCAAATCTTTCTGCTGTCAAGTAGTGCAAAACTAATTTCCATAATTGTCCATTGTTTTCCAGTATTGTCCATACTTGTTCATTTTTTGCATGCCCTGACCATAGGGTTCTAACCCTGTTTCTTGCTCACCCCCTTTACTTCTCAGTGATTCTAGTTATCCCTCTTTAACACCGTTTGCCGTCACCAACCATGACCGGACCGAACAACCAAGCAACCAAGCAACCAACCAAGCAACCAAGCAACCAACTAACCCACCAAGCAGCCAACCCACCTGCCAACTACCCCGTTGGTTCATCACAATAGCTACGTTTCGATCCTCCCCATCTCCCGGGCGGTCTCGTCCTTCGCTGATGTCGCATCCCCGTCGAGCGGCCTCCTGCGCCTGTGCAGGCTGTTGGTGCTGGTGACTAGGTTCGTTACTCACTTGGTCAGTCAGTTGATTGGAATGGCAAAGTTGATGGGGGTGAGGATGGGGGTGAGGATGGGGAGGGGGTCCAGCAGGGCTGGAATATATATATATATATATCTGATTAGTGAAGTAAAGTATAGTACACAATGATGTAGCAAAGTATAGCATAGAATGGTATAGTATAGTGCATGGTGGTTCTTGTCGTCATAAGTAACGGACCATAGTAATGGATGATAAACACAATCCCCCGGTGCTCAAGGCTTGGTTCAGTCGATTACAGCTGTGCTCTAGCGCAATGCCAAGGCTTGGCAATTGACCAGCTGTGAGGTTCTCTGACTAGCAAACATCAAAACTACCCATGCCACTGCTGTCATATTTTATGCCTGCTTCGCAATGGACTCGCTACCACAGAGGAACAAACAAACCAATTGGGGCTGTTCGGAATCGAACGTGGGTGGATTGGTGTTTCCAGCTTGAAGTTCATGGTGTGGATCCCCAGCTGCGGTTTGGGTGCGCTAGACGTTGCTGCAGTAACTTTTCAAGCAACATCAAACATCATCCAAACACAAAGGAATACCAAGTACAGATAATCATCATCCAAACACAAGTACAAACAATCATCAATGAACATTTGCTCAACGATTGATTGCCTATCGAGCGTATTTTGTGCATACCGGTTGCCATGATGGTTTGATGACACACGTCTATTCAACCAAGCAGCAAGCCAACCCAGCTCGATGTATTTTACAGCCCCCCACTATTCATGGCTGCTTGTTGCTTAGTTGGTTGTATCTGAACGGTTGGAGGGTTGGCTGGTTGGCTGCTTTCTGGTTGGTTGCTTGACTGGTGTCTTAGCTGTCTCTATTGTTGTACCCTCTGAATATCTATTTCATCTACACCCCAAAGCAATCAATACCTGCACCCTCTGATTACAACCTACTAATGTTGACCTATGATTAATAAACTGACCCTGAATAAAGCTAACCGATCCCCTGAACAAAATTATAAACTGACCCTAAATAAAGCGAACTGTTTTTCATTGGGGATGTTTTTTTTGCTGATTCTATGTCATTGATTTTGAGACTTTGGATCCTAAATTGGGGCTCTGAAGCCCAAAGCTGATGATGCTGACCATGAACAAAGCTAACCATGCTGGATATCATCTCAGTTCATTGAAGAATTGGTACCTAACCAATAGTTAATTTGATTATTGAATCCCAAAACTGCTCTATCAAATCCATTTTTAAACCCCTTTATTAAAATATATCAGAAATCAACCTACAAAGGGTACCCCCCATGAAGGGGCTTAGCACTAATTAGAGGCTGACCCTAAATAAAGCTAGCTGCTAGCTCATTGCCCTCCCCAAAGAAAATTCTACATTGCTGATGAATGCTTATACCAACTAGTTGCCTTTACTGATTACCATAAGCTCACATGTGCTCATTGGTTCCCCCCTTAATAGATCCTGACCATGAATAAAGCTAACCATGCTGGATATCATTTCAGTTCATTGAAGAATTGGTACCTAACCAATAGTTAATTTGATTATTGAGTCCCAAAGCTGTTCTATCAAATCCATTTTTAAACCCCTTTATTAAAATATATCAAAAATCAACCTACAAAGGGTACCCCCCATGAAGGGGCTTAGCACTAATTAGAGGCTGACCCTAAGTAAAGCTAGCTGCTAGCTCATTGCTCTCCCGAGAGAAAATTCCCTATTGCTTTGCTGGATTCCTGGGTTTCTTATCAACCCCTGTTATCAATTGTTATCAACTCTTCTTATCAACCTTTCTTGTCCATTCTTCAGAAACAATTGGATTTTCTAGATTCTGCATTTTAGTAAAGGTTTTTAATTGTGCAATTTAAAAATCTGTATTAAAAACAAATTACATGTTCAATTCAGGATTATTTGAGGGCAAAGAGGGGGGGGGAGGGGGGGGGCTGTTTATTAATCAGAGGTGGACATTATTATTGTACCCCTGCTATTCTGTGCTATTGCAATGATAGGTTGTGCCAAATAGACGGGTTATATTACCAAATACCGTGTTAACTATGGTGCCCCCAGGATTGTTGCGACATGTTGTTGTATCAGTATTGTTACTACTTGGCTGTTGCTTTCTGCAGCTGGGTGATGCTAGGCGATTTGAACCTATGAGAATGATAATCATGATATCATTGTTCCCTACCACGTTGACTAATGTTTCCTACTACCGTTGTTTATAGCAGGGTTGCATTGTTTCGGAGGACCTTTGCTTTTCGATGTAAGAGTATATAGTTGCTTGTTCATTGATTACTATAGCCTGCCCTGGTTGATTGGTAGATTGGAGCAGCAACAATTGTACTTGACTAGATCCTATGGTTCACGTTGGCAATACCACAGTTATAGCTTGTTGGTTTACCGTTGGTTTTCCCAAGACTTGTATATTCTTACACTGCACTATGGTTGATGAAGTAAAGCATAGTTCACAATCTATGTTTAAACCATTGGATTAAGCTTATGAACCATCCCCAAAATCCTACTTGTCCGCTAGAAGCTATCATCCCCAGGTATGGCCAACCAGCCGATGGTGTTGCACACATTTTGGCATGTTGGTTACACCCCTAGCAATGAAACCACCAGCCAAGCCTCTTGAATATGTTTCATTATCCAGTTAAATGACCTGTTAACCTATAGTTGTGTAAGCTATAGTTTCATACCCTATGGTTATAAAGAATGCATACGTAAAAAAACACCTATAGTCCTATAGTTATATTATCTGAATCTATTTAGACATTCGAACCTAACCTCATAGTTACACAACCCATAGATGTAAATCCGATCTATTTATCTAGAACCCTGTAGTTATACAGAATGTCTACGAAAAAAATACTCCATTGTCTCTATGGTCCTATAGTTATATAGAACCTAACCTAGTTAACCTAGTTATAAAACTTATAGTTACATGACCTATAGATGTAAATCCCCAATCTATTCATATGGTGGTTTCTCAAAATAGGGGTACCCCCCAATCATCCATTACTAGTCATTTATAGTAATAAACCAGCCATTTTTGGGGCACCCCTATTTTGAGAAACTCCCATATCGAACCTGACCTAACCTGATGCCTAAGCGTTGCAGCGGTTGGCGCCTGCGTGCGTTCGGAGAGGCGGCGCAGGGCGCTGGAGGAGGGCAGCTGCTGAGCCAGCGCCGAGGCCTGCCATGGGGAGGGAGTCGTGGGGGGTGGGGGTGGACCATGATGGTTTGTGGTGATTCATGGTGGTTAGTACTTATGATCAATGATGGGTCAGTGGATGTTAGTGGTGATTAGTGGTGGTTAGTAGTGATGATGGGGGTCAATGATGGTTTAATGGTGATGAATGGTGGTGAAGGGTGGTGAATTATGACTAAGAGTGGTAAAAAGTGGTGATAAATAGCGGTGAATGGTGGTCAATGGTTATTAAATGGTGGCTACTTATGATGGTTATATAATGGTGATTAGTGGTGGTTACTAGTGATTAGTGGTGGTTACTAGGGATGATCATTTGTGGTTGATGATGGGTCATGATGGTTATGACCAACCAGTCATGGGGGGTTAATGATGGTTTAATGGTGATGAATGGTGGTGAAGGGTGGTGAATTATGACTAAGAGTGGTAAAAAGTGGTGATAAATAGCGGTGAATGGTGGTCAATGGTGATTAGTGGTGGTTACCAGTGGTTATCATTGGCGATTAATGGTGGTGATCATTGGCGGTTGATGGTGGTGATTGATGATGGTTAATGGTGGCTAATTATAATGGGTAATGACAAGGGATAATAAGCAACAACAAGACCAATATGATCCTTGATGATGCTTAACACTTGTCATTAATGATGGTGAATAGTGGTGATTAATGATTGTTAGCTCTGATTGATGGTAGTGGTTGATGATTAATGGTGGTGAATAATATATAATGATTAATGTTTCGAAAAATGTGGTCAACTCTGCAAACAATGGACGCTTAGAAAATGGCTGACTTATTCTTAATGATGTTTAGTGGATGGCTATCATTGCTAATCATCTTCCGTCATCATACCATAATAATGGTCCCTAAGTAAGCATTCGTATTCTGACTGGTGGAAAAATGATGCTAAGCCGTCGCCAGATTGGGGCGTCCAGCCGTTCGTGCGCACAGCTTCCAGCCTCTCGGTGCAAAGAAGGAATCATCTGTTCTCGGATCATCTCAGCCTGCCGCAGGTTATGGGTCTTCATCCCGTGGCCAAGTGAGGACCCAGTCGGACCCAAGGTTCATAGCAGTTCATAGCCTGTCTTTCCTTACCTATTGATACTATCAGGGTTGTAGTCCCTCTTCATCCAGTAGGACCTCCCAAAAGCAGTGTCACGCGAGTCTCAGGAGTAGTGAAATTTATTTTTTGGTTCACCTTCAACATGCTAAATGACCTTTGATTTGAGACAGCCACAGGATGACGTCACCCAGACATGGCCAGAGACATGCTGACACCATGCATGGAACTCGCCCACCCACAGGTCCAAAAAATCACCCCAAAATGGACCAATGAAACTCCAACAGTTTTTGTCGTGATGCTTCGGGTATCAAGCAAGGAGATGCGCTATGCACCATGGAACGCAACTTGCAACAAGGCTCAAACATGTGATTTGGTCTGTGCTTGGAAACATTGGTTTCATGTCACTTCAAGTGATTTTTCACAGGCCAACACCGGAAGGCTTTCCTGAAATAGGAAGTCGTTGATATGAAAGCATTTGTGATTCCACAAACAATGTGCACGATTGTGCAAAGAGACATTATGTAAACAAGAGCAAGTTGTGCAAATATACAAAGTAAATTGTGCGTGTGTGCGTAAAGTGAGATCCCAGATTTACACACGGCTACGGATCAATGTCAAGCAACCAACAAACAGGTGGGTGAACATCTCAACAAAGACAAGTTCAGTCAGTTTTGGGATATTCACCAGGGGTACAGGGTTTTATTCCACAGCCATATGGATGTATACATAAACATACCCACAGAGAGCTATACCTACCAAAACACATGTGCATCTGGATATCTGATCTCTCTACACATGTATTTACACATGCAAATGATTGCAAATGTATGCAAATCACAAGTTGCATGGTTTCCTGAGACCCAGAAGCATGTGCCGATGTTCCACCGCTGGATTGGACCCGCAGCAAATCGCCTCAGGCACCTCCTGGTCGAGGGCCCAGGATTTACTCTTCTCTGCGAGAGTGTACCTGCACAGTGGTTGTGACATTGGAGATCTCCTGCTTGGTGGTTTCTTAAGAGGTCCCAAATATTGGGTGGTTTACTATTCTAAATGGTTTGTGATTTGGATGATAAGTGGAGGGTGCCCTATTTTGAGACCCGTTTCAGCTGACTAGCTATTGCTGGGCGAGCTCCAATCACCTGTTTTATCAGGTTGTGCTAATCTGGTTGGTGCTTGAATCACCCCGTCATGAAAAATATGCGCAAGTCAACCAACCAACCATTAGTGAACCATAGAGAAAATAAACAATGTTTGAAACCACCAAGCAGCAATTCAAACGATAGTGAAGGGATAGTGAAATGATATCTGCAACAACCATGTACTCGATGGAATCTCTCTAAGTAAGGGATCGAGACCATTTCAATTCGGTGGGGCAATTAGGGCTTTCCACCGTTGGTGAATATCAATTCGATGGATAGCATTGTCCAGTTTCGAATCAAAGAGATTGCTTGAACATTTTCCATGTGGCCACGTAGATTTGAATGGATTCATTGGACAACCGCACAGTTCAATATTTGCAATACGGGATAGTGCCCCCTCCTGGATTGAGCTGGCATGACAAATCACCAGAGGGCAAGAAGGTACCAGTCTTCAAACTCATCTCGGCCACACCTTTAGCAAGAGCTTGTCCTTGGGATTCCAACCACAAAATCAACAGCGACAAGTTTCTTTAGAAGCCCAGTCTCATATAGGATAGCTTTCACTGAGAATTCCTACACAACACTGTAGACCTTGTTGTTTTCATGGGGCAAAGGTTTGATGGCTGGGATGCCATCATAGCCACTTGAACTTTTTGAGTATGTTTGTCCCTTACAATGCAGTTTGTTGAGTACAAGTAGATCCCTACTCATGAGGCGTCAAGTGGTAGACCATTCATTTGTTGGCTAAAGATCTACCCCAAGATGAATCGAAAGCACCAACCAAGGGACATCCACAAAGCAATGGCATCCAAGGAGACTCACCCTTTGATCAGACTCGAAGCTAGTGACCGGCCTGACCCGGGTCCTGGTTGGTATCACAACAACATCGACGGAACGACGTACATCCACCGCTCTGGGGCACTCCAGTTCGATGGCCACGCAGTGTTTCGCTTGCACTAACGCCTGGGCGGACAAACCAGTTCAGCTGTCGGCGCAGTGAACGTCACAGGAGGATGTAACTTGCGGCCTGTGGCAGGTCTTCAATCTTCAGATCTCACCTACTCAAGGGCACTCTTGATGAGAATGAAAACCTTTGCAGGTGATAGAACGCCATGGCGTTCTTGATCTAGCTATGTAGAAAGCTCTTGAGAGGTTCTCTTATCCAAGTTGAAGTGTTCTGACCCTTTCCGTTCCAACAAACAACCCAGGTACAAAAAGAGCACAAAGAGTTACAAAGGTTGCGATAGAGAAGTGAATGGAAGAGCGTAGCCGAAACAAACCATGGACAGTCATTTGCACAAAGCACGCAATGGAAATGAGACAAACATCAGCCAAGGTGCAGAACTCACAGCTGCCGTTCTGCGCGCAAAATACACCATCAAATACTAGATGCCACAAACGCCGCAAGCATTGCCATCATCATGATCATCATGGTCATCATGAACATCATGAACATCATGATCATCATGATCATCATGATCATCATGATCATCATCATCATCATCATCATCATCATCATCATCATCATCATCATCATCATCATCATCATCATTCCTTTGTATAGTCAGCCATGTACGATGTCTCAGTATTCTGGTCGGCTGTTCTACTCTACCCATATTTCTCGACCTCCATCCTCGAACATGCTGCAGTCATCAATTAATCATCGGCAACCAATTCCAATTGCCTTGTATCTACCTTGCTTGACCATCAGTAGTTGACAAATCAATGCTAGGCCTTTCTTTGTGACTCCTGGTGGTTAATAATTGAACCACATTAACCAACATTAACCACTAACCATCGAACATGTCACCAAGGCCGTTTTGACAGAGCTCGTCTGGTTGGAAAAGCTGATCTGATCTTCACCATGTTCCGTTCCCGTCTCATCTAAGGCACCGCCAAGGCCCTGGAAACCAATGTGGGTGAATAGCTGGCCGAGGCCTGACACGGGAATGTAACTCGAGCTATTCCTGGGCCTGTTCTGTAGATAAAGAATCCAACGTGTAGATGCACGCCTAGGGACTAGTGTATATATCTGTGTACCAAACCCATATATGTATATGTCTGCTTTTGTATGTACGCAAGTATGTGTGCACATACTTATGTCTGTGTGTTTGCATGATACGTATGTAGAATGATAAATTGGTGTGTAATCTGATGTATGCGGAACTAAGTAGCTGCAGGCACATAGACGTTTGTATAGAACTGTGGCTATACTACCAATTTCTCTGCGTCTGCGCCCCTGGTTGCTTCAGCCATGTTTGGGTATCTGGGTATCCCCAAAGTACCATGGCCGGCCTTATGCTTTGAGTGGTTCCCTACCATCCCCTTACCCTTAACAAGTGACAAACCATGGGTGCTGGAACCTTCTCATGGCGATGAAGTCGTAGATCGCTCACCGTTGAAAACACCAGCGATGCCCTGCAAGTACCAGCTCATGCCTTGAAGCACCAGGATTGACCATGGTGCGTCCAGCATGGTTTCCCCATTGTCAAGCATGATTAAGCATGGCAAGCATTGATCATCATTCACCAAGGTGAATGGTTCACATTGTTCCTGCTGTTGAGGGATGAAGCTGAGGGCAGCGTTTACGAGGAACTGCTGTCATCGGCATTTATCAGCTGTTTGGATGCTCAAGCCACAAGAGATCTCAATAGCCGGATCTCTCTTCCAAGCGGGGTCACCAATCGTCTGGCTGGTGGTTACCTATGTCAATAGAGTGAGTCAACCAAGAATACCATACCACATATATATATATATTTATTTATTTATTTGTATATATATATATATCTACATATTTAAGTGTATATATAGGTAAAAAACACATGTCAATACATGTCAATCATTGTCAATGAAACCACCAACTAGCCGCCATATCAAGCTGGATCTCCCACTGGTGATCTGCTTGATTGATCTGCCAGATCTCCCAGTGATACCAGCACTGCCTCGGCTTCACCATGGTGCATGGCACCTCAGGCGACACGTGTCGCGTCGATGGAGGTGGCACCATGATGGCACGTTGTGATCAATGATGGCTCATGGTGGTCGATAATGGTGGTAATGATGCTAAATGATGGCAAATAGGTTGTGAACATCATGGTTAATATGATGCTGAATGTTGCTTCATGATGATCAATCATAATATCATGGTGAATGATGGCTAAAACTGGCAATATGATGCTTGATAATAGTAATGGTTGTAAAAGTGTAAACGATGACCAGTACTCGTAAAATAGTGGCGAGTGATGATGAAGAATGGTTCAGAACCCTTCATGTTGGTGAAGTATGCAAACAGTAATGGGAAACCAGTCAGGAACCCACTGAACCATGGGGGTAAACAGTGATGGCATCAGTCCATTTCTTGAAGCTGAAGCTTCGGATTCTCCACTCTAAATAAACACACTCCATTTTTGTCGTAGCTGTAGGTGGTGATCTACCATCAAGTAGTGGGGGTTTCCTAGTATGGGTCTCCCATGAAGGAAAAAGTACATGCAACTGTCCACATCGAATAAATCAAACACCGAATTGTCTAACTGTCAGGATGGTATCTTTGGGTAGTGAGGCATCCCTCATGTGGGCCATCCATCCGAAAATCCAAAATCTATCCCGACGCCGAACTAGAAACTGGTCATCTATGGGATGTGAACAGCTGGGGTAGAGCGTAGGGAGTATGGAGTATGGAATGCAGAGCCAAAATCCACGTCCAGCATCCTGTTGGGAAAGCGCCATGCAGGGGTAGTCATTGTAGGCACGCATATGTATGTGTAAATATACGTGAAAATGTATGTATGCATATGTATGCACAAACTATATGTGCAAGCATATGCCTCGGCATGATATACGTAACTACTCCATAGGCACATGTATCATGTTTGCATAAGTACATGTTGTTACATTTTCGTAGGTGCATCATGGGGTCATGGAGTCGGGATGGTGAACCGTACTCCAATGGCGATTATATCTGGAGGTCATAGCTGCGCTTTGCATCTCGATCATTGACATTTCGTAAGCTCGATGTGGTTTCAGTCACTTGTTACCCCTAATGTTTATGGGTTCTATACCAATCTGGCTGGTGGTTGAACCACCCCTATGAAAAATATGCTTGTCAACCAACCATTTTACTAGGGAAACTAAAACATGTCAACCAAGCCATCAACCAGCTATTATCGTTGGTTACTACGCCTTTTCAGCATCATCACTGAGGTTTGCCTGCGGGCTCTTGTGTACCCGTGCAACACCAGTTGGGACAGCGCTGCAGCAGAAGCCAAGCAGCTCCAGACTTCTTCTGCTTCCAAGACAGCTTTCAGGGCCTAGAGATGGCGTGCAAAAACCATTGACGACGAAGGTGTGACACACAGTGCGTATTTGACAACATATCTGTGTGAGCAATCAAAATGCCTGGGTACGTGGTTCTGTATAAAGATAATATACATACGTCTGTATACATATGGATATGGAAATACTGTATGTATGCACGTAAAAACGGATGCTATTTGATACTTGTATTTACATGCATGGCATTGAAGACACTTAGTTGACAAATACCATTTACAAAACATACTGCGAAAACTATGGGCTTTTAACATATTAGTACTCTATATGAAGTACATTTCTCTTCTAGCTTAGCCACATATTTCACGTATGTGTTTTCCCCATGGATAAACCCTGTCAGTGGCTACAATTCATTGAAAGTCATGGAAGACCAAAAAACAATGGAACTCCTGGGGCAAAATACGACACAGTGACGAACAACCATATGACCATAGGATACTTCCAGGGTTATTGATTCACCATTATCATGACCAGTCACTAAGTACTATTGACTGTGATTAACCATCATTCCGATCAAGCATTATATTCTGATTAAACGGCCATTGTATATTGATCATTATATTATGTACCATTATGTACGAAGGCAGTATCGACCCTCAGTAAACTGTCCGTTAAGCACCAAACACAACTACTAGCCCTTCGTTAGTCAATCATTGACCGTCAGTACTAGTTGCTATCATTAACCTGCAACCATCATGAAACACTAGCTATTGAAGGTTAATCAACCATAGCCAGTAATTAGTCAATAGCTATCATTAACTGATGGTGAATCAGCCAGCATAGCCATTCACATGCTTAATCATCAACCATCAATGACTCGGTCACCATCATCATCCCGGTCAAACCTTCAGTTGACCATGACGATCGACTGGCCATCACTGAACCATCATTGGACCTTATTGAACCATTACTTTGGTAAGTTCGCATCATGAGTTCAATACTTCACCCTGAATGTTTAAGTTCACAGTCACCCTTAACTCCATGAAGTATCATAGTTCATCACCAAATGGTTGAACTCATGGTGAACTTAGATGGTTAAGTAAGTCCACGAAGCTTCGCTTGTTGAATTCTGAAGTCAAATTAAGCATGAGTTGAGGGTGGTGAACCTTAAACGTTGTGTTCAACTAATCACTTGATGATCCATCAGCTTAAACACTACTGAATTGAGTGATGAATGACTTAAGTTAAACAGTATGTTCAACCTTAAGTTGTCCTTTGAATTCCGAAGCATCACTTCAGCCATGGTAATCATTTAAACTCATGATTACATAGTTTCCCATGGAACCACTTAATGAGCAATCAAATCACTAATGACTACTACATTATCGTTACCCTCATTATACTTATAGTTACCCTAGTCATTGTAGTTAACTAGGGTTACTCCTACCAGTGACAATAGTATAGTCACTACAATGGTAATAGTCACTATAATAAGAGTTGTAGTCATTGTAGTTAAAATGGCTAGTAACTTTAAAAAAAAAACTAGTGACTATATAGCTCCGACCTATACTGCTTGGTCGTTTCAACCATGAAACATGTTAACCAACTATTTGTTAATAAGGACTAGGGGAAATAAGCAAAATGTCAATTAAACCACCAACCAGTATAGCTATAGTCGCCAGTATTGCTTTTACTACTCATAGTGACTACTCATAGCTACTAATTAACCACTACTAATGAACAACTATTGATTGTGACTACTCATAGTAGTAGCCAAACTCATAGTTACTACTCATTAGCCATTTGTCAAATGGTCACTGTCAAATTGTTCATTGATGGTGACCATTGGGGTGTTTCTCAAGCCATAGGGGTACCCCCCAAATCATCCATTTATAGTCATTTATAGCAATAAACCAAGCATTTTTTGGAGGTCCCCTATGACTTGAGAAACCATCATATGGCGAGTTGGCTAATGAGGTGACTATTAACTTGTAGTAAATATGCTTACTACTGGCTCATAGTAACTATGATGGTGACCATTTGGTGGTTTCTCAAAATAGGGGTCCCTAAAAATGGTTGATTCATTACTGTAAATGACTAGTAATGGATGATTTGGGGGTACCCCTATTTTGAGAAACACCCATATATTGGTTGAATGAATATTAGTTGGTCCCCCTATCATTAACCATTGTTTCCTTATTGTTGGTCATTATCCACCACTATTGGTTGGTTAATATTGACCCACAGCCACTTAACCAATGGCTCCTTTTCCTACGGGGCCTCGTCGACGCGGCGCCTCTTCCAGGGCCTCTTTGTGTCGTCCGTCGCGGGAGCTCAAGGCGCAGAGCTGCAAGGTCACCATGGCACGAGCCACGCGGCCTCCCCGGCGCGCCACGGGGGGGGTGCCCCACAAGGTGCCTGGGGCTGGGTGGTGAAGTGGTTTCAAGGCATGGATTTCTGGTGGTTAATGAAGGATCAACCAGTCATAGTGGTTGAAAAACATCGATTTTAGTGGTTAAGAATGGTGAACAAATGGTTGATATAGAGTGATTACAGTGGTAAATGAAGGATTTATATAAGTATTGATCAATCAGTAATCAACCACTATGAATCATAACATCAACAATTTACCAGCCAACGATTCACAATGAACTGTTCATCAACCATCACAGGTTGATATTCACCACCACGTCATGAACAATATCAGTCAACCAACCAACCATTTGGTTTCATACATTTGGGAAAAATGAAAAAACACATGGAAGCCAACCAACCAGTCAACGGTGGTTGATGATGGAAGATGGTGTACAACATTGGATAATGGTGATGATCGATTGATGGTGGTTCTTCATGATAACTAAGGCTTAAGATTGTTGACAATTGATGGATTTGACAGTGGTTCAGAAAGGTTTGATAGATGTTAATGATGAAAAAGAGTGGTTAATGCCAGTCGATGGTTGCTGGTTGATGGCTAAGAATGAACAACAATGCCTAATAGTGGTCATCATCATGGTCAATCATGATTTACGATGGTGAAATGATGGTCCATGATGATCATTGACGAATGTTTATCAGTGACCCTGATTGACTAATCATGGAACATCAGAGGAAATCATGGCACAAGTGGCTGCTTAGTATGGCGCACTTCGCGACCACCAAAGGAACAAGGGAAGTGACCATCCAAGGTGCTGTAGCAAAATAGGACCACAGGGTGGTCAGTTGACAATGATCGGTCATGTTTAATAATTCTTAGTACTGGTTGGCAATCCTGGTGAATAAATGATGGTTAATGTTAGTAAACGATGGATTCTCCTTAAGCGCAATCTATGCATGCACAGCATCCCGAAACAGAGAACGACTACCAGCCGATTCCCACCTGCGAAGGAACCGGCTTCCACCTGCAGGTCCACCAGAACGATTTATGAAAGTCTCAACAGAAGGAGGGGGTCCAAAATGATCCAAGAAGCAAGAAATGATTTTATGGTTTTAGAATGTTTTACAGTAGATAATCCATGAATGATCCAAAATAATCTATAAGCATGATTTATGGTTTTAGATACTCTTTGAATGAAGTAGTCGTGAAACAATGGCAACATTGTGTCAATAGATGATTCTACATATCCTTTTTGAAAATTCCGAAAATATAGATGTATTGCTGCTGGAGCAACCACATCCAGTCGCTTACACGATGTACCGATACCCTGGAAAAGCACCCTCCAAATCACCTTGGAGTTCAGCATCGGTGAACCAAAACCGCGTATTAGGCTTAAACTGGAGCAGCGGAGCAAACTGAAACTGGTTGGTTGAGAGAATCATATCATGGATTCCTGGTTGATGATGGCAAATGATGGTGATTGTTAATCAGGGTGAATGATTGAACATCGCGAATGACGCTTGCGAATTCACTATGACTGATCAGAAATCATCAGTCGTCAATCAATGATTCATGGATTCCACTCACCTTATCTCATGTTCATCAGTGTCCAGCAACATTCGCCATCACCAAACCATGGTGAATGGATCCTTCCAATCATCAGATCCACCCGCGCGGGAGCCAGCGCTGGCGAAACCCAGCGACCACGGAACCACCCCCACCTGCTTGGTACAAATGGCGTAGGCTCGCTTGAGGCAGTTGGAGGCTGCCCTGGCGCTGGCGATGGGTGTCCGTCCTGGGTGATGGGGTACGAAAGGTGTGTGTGCAAGGTGTATCAATGTCAAAAAATGTATGAATACATAAATACGTATATATATATATACATATATATATATACATGTAAATATGAAAACAACTGATAGTTTTATACGAATATAAACATATAGAAATGAATATCCATATATATATATATATATATATATTCATGCAAATACATAAATAAATATATATGTATATATATATATATCTATATATATAAATGTATATATATATGTGTATATATATATATTTCGAATTAAAACATAAAAAACATCTATAGCATATATACACGATACATGTACACCAGTTGGTGGCGGTACAATATCTTCCATGATCGCAAAGAAACACCACCGCCCTGCCTTTAAGTTGAAAGATGTGCAACTAGTCTTGGGAGTGCTAATGTCCAATTTAGAAAAAAAGTGCTTGTATATTCAGCATGTTTTGCATACAAATCTGTGCTTCATCATCTAACGATGAGTAGGGAGTGGGAGCGTCACTGCATTATCCTGAGAAATATCATCTTGCTCTGAGGGGCGACAATCATATTGTTGCTGGTTGGTAGTCTCAACCCCTCTGAAAAATAATCAAGTAATCAACAAATCATCCCAAATATTGGGCAAACATGTTTGAAACCACCACGCCGACTTGATCCTTGATGCACCCCAAGCAATGTTTGAAACCACCAACCAGTTGTCTCCTCATAGCAAATTGCATTGGGTAATGATGCTGAAGATGCTCAAGACCACCTGTTGCATTGGTGGAATCTGCTGGGTGTCAGAACCACCAAAATGTAGTTTCAGAATCTGACATCACCAGTCACAGAACAGTTTCACCCGAGATAATATCTCGTGAAACCCTGGTGGGTTCTAGTCTGGTGGTCTCGCGAGTCAATAATTGGTTCCTCAAACAAACAGGTTCTCCGACTTGAAATAAATTCTAAGTACTTGATACTTGTAGGTAAGTAACCATGGTTCAACTGCAGCAACTTTAGGTGTAAACCAGTGTCATTGCAGTTGTGGCCAGGAGTAGGGTGACCCATGGAGCCCAGCATGTTTCCGTACATGTGCGTGAGCCCAAATTAGTCATTTCCACAGGGGGAAACATCATTTGGGACATCACCACTTGCATTGGCTTGTGCAAGTACTAACTCTTCCAATGGTCGCAAACCCATGGGAAACCCATGAGTGAATACAAGCTGCAATTAACTCATGGGTTTCCCATGGGAAACCCAGAGAAAACTTATCAAAATTGGTTGCAAAAAAAAGTCTTCCCTGAGTTTCCCGTGGGTTTCCCACGGTTTCCCTTGGTTTCCATGGCTTTCCCATGGCCTCCCCATGGGTTTCCCTCAAACAAATCTGACCGTTTCCCACAGGTCGCTCGGCTCACAGTGCCGGCCGCTCCTGACGTTTCGTCGATGACCTGCCAAGGTGGCCTTGGCATCCAAGAACCATCAAGAGATGATTGGACAATTCATCATTGATGATAACAAATATTAACCAATATAGCTATCATTATCAATGAACCAATATCAACCAATGGTTATTCATTGATTGGACAGTTCATCATTGATTAATATGGTGGTTTCTCAAAATGGGGTACCCAAAAAATGGTCGGTTTATTACTATAAATGACTAATAGTGGATGATTTGGGTGGTCCCCTATTTTGAGAAACCACCATATATTGGTTGAATGAATAATAACCATCATTAATGATAGCTAATTATATTGAATGATTATTGATGAATTTGCTATCATTACTGGCTGATATTCATCATTACTGGCTATAATCAATATTGATGAATGGATCTGATTAAGACTATGGCTATGATACTTGATTGGATGGCTATGAATGGTGGCTGATTGGAGACTTGACTATGATGTATGTTATGACTAACAAAGCATGATTAATCATCAAATATGGTTTATTAAATACTCATAACAGCTCACACTAGGAAATGTGTGTTGGAGACTATCGTTAGTGGTCTAGTCAATCATTACTGGTAACATGGTAATAATCATGGTGTATGAAACATTACGGATAAATCATGGTTATTATTGCTGCATATTGATATATCATTGTTGATTGGAGAAAGCACGTCTTTGAAACCACCAGCCAGTTCGTGCCTGAAATGCCACTCTTTTCACTTTTTTGTCTAAACCGGTGAGGTCGAATCCACGACTCCCGACGCTTTCCAATGCAACAAGCCAGGGCTCTTGACAAGTTTGTTGATCAAACCAGTGGTCCTGAACTTCTGACTATTAACAGTTGCCAAGATCATCGCTAAACCCTGAAAAAAACAAGGGAACTCCAAAAGCCATCGTTTGTCGAGGGGAATCATGTCTTCGGGTCATTTTGAGGTTCTACACTAGCTCTCAATCTGGTTGGCGGTTGAACCACCCCTACGAAAAATATGCGCAAGTCAACCAAACATTTGTTCATAATCACTAGGGAACATGAAAAATGTCAATCAAACCACCAACTACCAACTACAGCAGTTGTTTAGCCATTGTTGTTGCTTATCATCCCCTGTCATTCGTCATCATTGTTGGTTACAACCCCTGTAAATCACCAGTTATTGCCTGCTATTAGCCACGATTCAACGCTACAAACCACCAACCAGATTAGCTCTCCATGGGTTGTTGCGAGCTTCGCTGAAACTTCGCAGCAGGGCGGCCGTCTGGACCAACTTCTCGACCATGGAGAAGAGGGTGTCCTGCAGCCACGCCAGTGCAGGAGAATGCCAAAATTAATAACCCCATGGTGGTTTCTTAAAAAAGGGGTACCCCCAAATCATCCAATTAATCATTTATAGTAATAAACCAGCCATTTTGGGGGGTCCCCCTATTTTGAGAAACAACCCCATGGTGGTTTCTTCAATGAGGGGTACCCCCAAATCATCCTTCAACATCTTTTGCTAGTTGTTTGCCACCCGCCAATACGGCCAGTGGTTGACGAGCTGACTGTCCGCAGCGCTGTGCATCCTTCAATAACCATTTTTAGTAATGAACAAGCCATTTCGTGTTTCAGCAACATATTAGCCATTCACAGTTTCAGCAAGATGGTGGTTTTCCAAAATAGGGTTACCCCAAAACTGGTTGGTTTAGTAGTGAAAATGATTAATATTGGATGATTTAGGGGTACCCCTATTTTGAGAAATCATCATATAATAACCACTTAGGTAGCTTCTGACTAGGATGTAGCCATGGTTAACCCTACAAGCTAGCTGAAGTAACCCCGAAAAAAATGGTTCCGAACCACTTATGAATCATAATCTTTATGTTGACACAGTTGCGGGTGGTGGGTTGACACTGTGCACCCTCAATGAAGATCCAAAAAATGAACGACATAGTCGGGCTGCTGGATGTTCACCGCGGTTTTTGGCTGAGTTGGCCCAGCTCGCCATGTAAGTGGAGTATCCCCCGTCAACTCTCGGTGATGATCACCTGTGATCAACCACGAATCAGATTGTAAACCATTAGTGATGAATAACCACCAACAATTCATCATCACCTATCACTAATGGTTATTCATCCACTAATGGTTAATGTCACCTTATCAGTTATTAATCTCACCGGATCACTGGTTAATGGATCAATTAATCATCACCCATCACTAACTGACCATTAAATCCATTCACCAGCTTATGAGATGGAGCCATTGGTCACTAACCCCGGGTGATGCTGCCGCCACCGACAGCACGCGCAGGGCTGCCGTCCTCCGCTTTCTGCTTGCCTGGACATGGCGAAGGATGCCAAGGATGCACCAACAAAGCATCCATTTACCATCCAGGAACCATCTTTAACCCTCCATTGACCATGATCAAGCATCATTCACCATTAACCATCCAACACTGCTTTTATTGAAAAACAAATCATTCACCAAACATCCATTGACCATCCATTAACAGTCATTATCCGTGCAGGCTATATCCATCACACATATCTTTCTTACTAGGAAGCCCAATAACCCGGATTTTCATCAGGAACAATTTTTCAAAAACAGTCAGGAATTGTGACCAGTAAAGCTATACTTGGCTTTGCCTAGAATTAGCAAACCATGGTTCACTAAAGAATGACTGTTAATGCCTATCTGGTTGGTGGTTCCACCCCCTATGAAAAATACTAGTCAACCAACCGCTTGTTAGTAATTACTAGGGAAAATAAAAAATGTCCGAAGCCACCAACCAGCTATGATGGTTGATATTGCTGAAACTGTGAATGGCTAATCTTTTGCTGAAACATCCTTGACTTGGTTGCTAATATTGCCCAAAAATCAATGATTCATAGGTAATTAACGTCCAGTTATTGGTGAATGCTGCTGAAAAAATCCAGAGATAATTCACGACCAGTCAATGGTAAATGAAAGACTCAGGAAGGTTGACGATGGTTCATGCCAGTGATGTTGGTTGATGACTGTCAATATCTAACAATGATTGATGGATCATTGGTTAATCTTTGGTGAATCGTTGGCTAATATGGGCTTGGCTCATGGTCACTTCATCATAGGTGCTGGTTTACTGACTACTCGTTTTTACCCACCAATGTGTGGTGCATCATCGTGTTTCGTACTGGTTGCTAAGGGTCAGCGCTGGTTTATTGTGGGCAGAATCACCGACAAGAGACATATAAAGTCTGTGCATAAGAAAATTCCCTTCAGCAGTCCTAGCAATCACCCAAAAATATGGGTGTTTCTCAAAATAGGGAACCCCCTAAATCATCCCATTAATAATCATTTTTTAGAAATAAACCAACCATTTTGGGGTACCCCTATTTTGAGAAACATCCATATAAGTTCATCACTAGCGGAAACCGACCATTTGGGGTCCTTGGATGATCTTCCCGGGCTATGAGGGTACAACGAACTTCAGCTGCATGCGCATGTAGCAAGACCCCCAAAAAACAAATAGCATCATAGTAGTTGACAATATTCAGCTATGAGGGTACAATTGATTTGTCCACAGCAAATCAGGTAGTTGACAATGGCATAGCTCTGGGTCAAAAGCCAGTGCCCCTCCACATCAAACATGCTGAGAGCACACTCGCTGTTGGGACGCTCAACTGAGGTAAGTGACATGCAGTGCCAGTCTCCAATCCTTGCCTTTGAAACATGTTTCAGTTAGGGCGCCCTGCACCCCAGCTGTTCAGCCATGACCGAGGCCCTAATCTGGTTGTTGGGATGTGAACGTCACTTAGCCATTTGTTGGTTCTTTGCTTCGTATTGACCCATGCCAATGCGGTACAACTGCTCATGGGCAACAACAACAACAACAACAACAACAACAACAACAACAACAACAACAACAACATAGCTGTCGCACACAGATCTGGCGTCCCAAGCATGGGTATGTTAATGGGTGAAGGCACTCTGCAGAGGAACATCCGGAAAAAAAGGAAGTGTGAAGCTTTCCCTATGCTTCCAGTTACCATGTGTGGTGAACCAGTCGGTTTCTACCTTTGTTGTTTGGGGTTGCTTACCTACTAAAATGTTAACTGCAAGGATAGGATTTGGTTCAGAGGTTCTCTCTCCGAGTTTTGGTGCCAATCCAAGCTGGGAATTCCTTGGAAGAGATTACCAGTAATGACTTGAACGACTTGAAAATCACTTGGTGAAACCGTGAGTTTTCAGATGCGTAGTGTTGTATGTTCTGGTTTCTTTTGGGGTGTGGAATGGCCCACACCCAACCTCAATGACCGGTATGGGAACACTCATGTTGATTTCAGGGTATATCAGCTCCACTTCAAAAGAAGTATTGTAAACCACTGCAGTGAATCCATGAACCATCATTACCCTTTTTTATTTTGTATCCTTGAGAAGCCTCCAGAGATCCGGCTTCCAAAGAAACGCCACGATGCCATGGTGGTTTCCAGTGGTTTCAACCCCGCCTGCAGACATTGCACCGCAAATCACCAGAGCATGGCGCGGCGAAGATAAATGCGAATCTGTTGCGCTCGTGACCAAATGGTGGCTGAATATGGGTGTTTCTCAAAATAGGGGTACCCCTAAATCATCCAATAATAGTCATGTACAGTAATGAACCAACCATTTGTCGGGGCTCCCTATGGCTTGAGAAACCACCATATGACAAACTACCAGCCCTCAAAACCATCATTCGTGCAGGTTCGAACTCCCATATTTTGGGGGCTAAACACCTACCTTTTGGATAGGGCTTGGCTGGGCCTCGGTGGCACCTTAGAAGAGAAACGCTGGGAAGATCATCTAAACAGTCCTGCTGGGTGATTTTCGACAATGAACCTGTCTCTGTTGCGGCTATCAGTGAAGTCGTACACATCCCGGCAACAAACAATCATCTGGCCGTACAACTTCAGTAGCATTTGTATTTGCTTGCAATCAACTTGCGCTGAGTAACCAATCAACATCTGGCAAACAAACATATAGATAGGAAATGATGGAAAGAAAAATATATAGATCGATCGAGAGATAGATTAATAGATCAATAAATGGATCAATACATTAGATTAGATTAGATGAGATGAGATGAGATGAGATTAGATGAGATGAGCAGAGATGAGATGAGATTAGATTAGATCAGATTGGATTGGATTATAGAAAATTGGCTTATATTAGATTAGATTAGATATGGTAAGGTTAGATTAGATTAGGTGAGGTCAGATTAGATAGATTGGATGGAGTTAGATTAGAGATACCATGGTTTCACATAGGATAGATTAGATTAGGTGAGGTTAGGTTAGATTAGATACATTGTTACATAGAGTTCTATGAATAGGTTCAATAGATTGGTAGAACGATCGATAGACAGACGGATGATCAACTAGTTTCTGATAGATAGGCAAGTAAATGGCGGCAAAGTGACTAAATAGATGGATAGCAACGTAGACAGCTAATTAGCTAGATAGATAGACAAGTAGAGATGGCCGGGGAGCAATAGATAGGCAGATAGATGGATGGGTAGCTGGACAGCCAAATACATAGGTAGCTGGGCAAGATAGACAAATAGATAGTTTGATAGAAAGCTAGATAGAGGTATAAATGAGCAGATAGATAGGATAGGATAGGAGAGGATAGGATAAGATAGATTAGGATAGGATAGGATAGGAAGATAGAACTGTATCTATATATATATATAGATATATCAATAAATCAATGTATCAATAGAAAGGTAGATAGATAGATAGATACAGAAATAGATAAAGAGACAAAGATATAAATAGATAATTAATAGATAGACAAACAAACAGGTCCGTAGATCGATAGAAAAACGAATTGGTCAGTGGGACTGATAGACACTGAAGCAAACAGTCATATGGCTGTTTCTCAAAATAGGGGACCCCCCAGTTTTCATCCATTACTAGTCATTTATAGTAATAAACCAACCATTTTTGGGGGTCCCCTATGGCTTGAGAAACCACCATATTCTGGCCGCCTGTTGCTCTTTCAGTTGCTCTTTTATCCATGCATCGCAGCTCACCTCCCTCTCCTATATGTTGGGGAAACTTTCGCCACCACTGTGTGCGGTACTACTGGCACCCAAGGTATCCCCATACTATGTGGGTGTAGAAATTCGCGTATGACAACTACCTTTCGCAAGATATATGTCTAACTAAACAACATTATTTGACAGTTTACCCACCAAGAAATCATTTGTTTCGGCTCCTCTTTGAACCACAAACGGATCTGAGTGCATCAGCTTGAGTTTCCGTCAATCACACACTGTCAACACGTTGCCATTACTTGCGATGGTATCACTGTGGGGCATCTTGTCGAATAGTTGGCTTGTCATCCCAGGTAGGAAGCAAACTACAGTTTATACGTCGTATACACACACACATGTATGTAAGAATAAATAAAGAAACAAATCATATACATAACATCCTTATACAATCCTATACAAAGCATTGATATAATAGCAAATCACGTGTATAGGTAAATATAAAACCTAACATGCTGAAACCATCAGGGGCAATGTGCTGCTTCACCTCTTTGGGTGCAACTTTGAGACGGCGAGGGAAGGACCACTGCCCCAAAACGATGAAACACCACGAGGTTTTGATGTCAACCGGTTGATATGGTTGGTTAATGGTGGTTATACTGTTTTGTTTGATCAATTGGTTCATCGTTATGCTAGAATGTGTGACTGAAACCTCAACAAAATGTGAGTTGTAGCATATCTGAGCGTTCTCCTTTCTTGGTGTGTCCCACTTCAACTGACCAGAGCAGTTTTCTGAATTTCAGACCACACCCCAGCACTTGGGGTAGCACCAAGTTGTGAAGGATTAATGCTTCACTCTCCAAGGGAGGCATCCAGGCTCCCAGTTGGGAGAGCTTGGCTTGAAAGTGGGATGGCCATCGGATGCTGTTTGGATGAGGATAGAAGGAATACGATGAACGGAAACATCATGGCAAGATGATGGCAAGATGATGGCAAGTGATGGCAATTGACACCGAAAGATTATGTTCGTTATGTGGGGGGTTCTCAAAATAGGGGTATCCCCAAATCATCCAATATTAAGTACTTATAGCAATAAACTAGGCATTTTAGGGGGGTACCCTATTTTGAGAAACACCCATGGCAAGTGATGGCAAATGACCAGTCATGACGGCCAATGATGATTGGTGGACTGATTCAGCAGTTAGAATATCACCTTGCTAACAACAGGTCACGACCTCACAATCTAACAATTTCTGCCGCCTGCTGTGCAAAATCTTCAGGGCTTCCTCCAAGCATCTTCAGTTCACCAACTTCGAAGAAACTTTTCTGCTTCGGTGATGATGAATCATGATCAATAACATGAATGATGATGAATCATGATTGTAATTGTGGATTCTTAGTTTCGTTCTACTACATGTCATGCTAACGATACCAGCTGCATGTAACAGCTGGACAGTCCTCAATCACTGGATGCTGCACTCGTCATTACTGAGAGAATCGATTTCTACAAACAGGTTGCGAAAGATACATGGTGATACATTATATGCAATGATATACAAGAAAAACTAGGTGAATTACATACATATACTATATTCGTATACATATATACAAATTATATCCATCATATCCTACAATACTCCGTAGGTGTATTTTAGACGCACCAGCACCAGTTCTCGGATGGTCCGCTGCCGGTGCTGGCAACCCTGTAGCCGTAGCCCTGGACCACCCAGCCCCTGTAGCGAACAACAGGGATCCAGCGCGGCTTTTCTTGTCACTGGCCGCAGGACCCCTTGGATTCTCCAAGCAAAGCTGAGCCAAGTTCGAGGAACGGGACGCGAAGCGCCCTCTCACAGCCTTGAGAGCTTGCAATTTGCACAAATTCTACCAATCACCAGTATTTTAGTTCAAGAAAAGGTAGACTTTTTTCAAAAGCAGATCAACAGATTTGTTCAAGTAAGGTTCTTTCAAGCAAGTCAGCTCAGTATTTGGCAAGGCAAGACGACATGAGCTCTAAAGTCTGCTGTTTTTACCTCTCCAAGTGGATTTTCCGGACTTTACAGCCAAGGCATGGATGAGCCACCCGGTCTTGATGATTACATACCAAGCATCAAGTAGTAAGCCTGGATCATCAAACACAGAACCAGCTCTTTTCACACTGCTCAGCATTTGACACAAGGGTGGTGCGCACTCCACTGTGATATGTTCGCACCCAAAATATGTTGCACCCAAAAAGAGGATCTGATCTTTTCTCGCTTCGGTTTTCTCCGCGCTTTCAAGGCTGCTTCAAACGTTTACGATTCTAAAAGTCACAGAGGTACGGTACACAGCAAAGCAAGGCAGAACCAGCCTTCTCGAACAATCTGAACCTCATGAAGTGTCATGCATCAAACCTCCAAACTCTGATGTGCTGTGTCATTTATATTGCACTGGGGGTTTAACAGCTTTACTTGAATTGGCGGATTAATTTGGATTGCCAATCCTGGTTCTGATAATACAACCACCTTTGCTCAAGTGCTGCTGGAAACTGCCCCGCAACCCCATGAGACAAACTCTGGCGTTATCATCTTATCATTACTGCCCACTATGGAATTCACCAAGTTTGTAAATTGACAGATTCTTTCTGAACATCTAGAACATCCTCGAACTATACCATGGAGAATTCGAGGGGTTCTGGACCATATGGTATCAATCTTACAGAAGTAAACAATAACGTGCTGTATGATTTTGGTATTGGCTTTTCTGGTTTTGAGACACCAGGCTGTGCTTAAGTTGTTGTTGAGATGGGTGTGTTGGTCCGTAGTGCCGCTAAACATCAATAAAGGGTTTCCTTGCGATAAAATGATCAAAAGGAATGACTTGGCCGGGATTACGACGTTTTCCCTTTTTCACTATTATCAACCAACGAACATTTGAACACAAATTACGATAATTTAACCAATGGTTGATATTGTGAAATAGCTTTACGCATTTCGAACAATGTTTACCAACAATTCTCAGCCAATATTTACGTCAATTGTCATTTTTTCTTTGCTCCAGCATTGAAGAAAGTGTCCAAAAGAAGGAACCTAAAGGACAGAGAGGCTCTCTGCGATGTATGGATGACAGAGCGATCCACTGGTGGCTGGAATCTATCAGTTTGTTTGTCTATCCGTCTGACTGTCTATCTGTCTCTGCCTGCGTCTATTTGTTAATATATCTACTAGCATACACGTCTTTCTAGGGTACATTTCATTATCTATCCATCTACTTGTGCATCAATCCGTCTGTTGACTTTTTAACGGCATATCTATTTGTCCATCTAATCTATGTAGCTACCTATCTACCTGAAACCCTAAGTATCCAACTATCTACTTGTCCATCGACGTATCTATCTACCTAGCTATTTATTTATCTACTTATCTATCCATCAGCTTGTACCCATCCATTGTTCCTTTCAGTTAGCTGTCTACATATCCTCCCATCAAACTGTCTGACTACCAAACTGTCTGTCTATCCACCTACCAATCTGTCTATCTCTCTATCTGTCTATCTATCTCTACCTGTATTCATCTCTACCTATCTCCATCCAACTCTGTCGATCTCCTATGTCTCTTCTCTATCCTAAGGACACAATTCATCCCCAATCAACACAAAATACATTAATTAGCAACCTTTTGTCATACCCCAATCGGGTCAATCCTAATTACTATCAATGCGTGTAAGGCATTCATGCTGCTTGTAATCATTGAGGTACTAAAATCCTAGCAAACAGGTCGCTGCGACTGACCCGTGACCAAGGTCCAAAGCAAAACATATTGAAGGGTTGAAGTTCCTTTCTCTTGACAAAATTTCAAAAAAATGTTTGGGGATTGCTCATCATTGATCATTGTGAACCATCATGAAGCTGTGCAAAGGATTGCAAAGCATGACATGGTCAAGCCAACAAACATTATTGATTGTTTGTTTGCCCCCATTATATAATCATCATTCACCACCATGACATGGTCAAGCCAACACCCGACAAGTCAACAATTCACGCAGTGACTACAGCTGTTCTCGGCTGCTGCCTTTTAAATGACCGAGCACCGAAGCCAGGCGTGCTCAAATGGCAACCCTATCTACTGCTGAGATCTCCGGTTGCATCCACGGACCCGGTTCCAGGGGCTCGGCCGCTCTGAACAAGCAAGGTATCATGACACCGCTCTTTACAAACGGATGGTTTCGTAGGGGAACCACTGGTATAGATTGGTTGCTGGTTGAACCATCCCAATAAAAAAAAGCACAAGTCAACCAAGCAACCATTCAAGGTAATACACTTCGGAAAAATAAGCGACATGTTTGCAAACACCAGCCAGTACAATTGATGCTATCTTAAGTGTTGATCATTGATGTTCCAAATTAAGCCGAAGTTGGGTAGTTGATAAGTCCCTGAGCTCGGTGCAACAGTCGCTTGGCTTGAGAACTACTGGAGTTGGATGCACGGCTGTGGCTGCCACCAAACAGTCATAGCTCATCATGGCAGGAGATTCTGGGGATTTACCTTGCAGTGATGGAACTAGTTAATGGACTCGTCATTGCATAGAAATCTAAGAGTCCTTTGACTCTAATCCTGACCTCATTTGACCTCGGTCAAGCATAAAAAAGGGACTAATGACCTTGCCACCCAGTGTACACCTTCAGGAGTCCCTTTCATCTGCCGGTGGTAACTGGTGGTACCACCGGCCCTGCAACACTCATCAGGTCTTAGAAGGACGCAATATCATGGACCCCAGGAGCACAGGAATGATCGCAATCTCTGATGTGTCCGACTCTGACTGATCAAGTGAAGGAGTAACATATGGAATACACTCCGGCAAACTGACCTGGAAGTAAAAAAACACTTTTTATAATGGTTTTACCTATGAACATGGTGGTTTTCAGCTTGAAGGTTAGTTTTCCAGAGGGGAACTCCAGGAATGGGCAGTGTGAACAGTTTGGAAACATGGATAGGAATTAACTTCCACCAGCAACTGTTGGCGTCAGAGATCAATCCTTGTGGAGTGGACTTGGACACCGATATCTTTTGGCTTGGCCATTTTTTCCTTTGGGACATCTACCTTAAAATCACTGGAGACCTGAAATAGTTTGTTGTTGGATAGTGATGTGTGTGTGTGTGTGTGTGCAAAATCATTATTAGTCCCTTACTTGTCGTTTATTATTAGTTGGTAGTCATGATAATGGAGATGTTGCACCTGTCATTGCTAGTCTCACGTCACCAGTTACACACTGTACCCGGGGTGTGGGCAAGAGTCCAGATTCAGATTTTGGCAGCCGATGGCGACAGCACAACTTCTATCTCCCTTTGGTTCAACCGAAAACAACAATGATCATTGACCATCAATAACCTCCATAACTCACCATTCAGCTGGCGATCATCCGACGTAACCACTATCCCCAAGCAAGGGGCCTGCTGCATGATTCGTCCTTCATCCGTTGTCCAAACGCTTCGTCACAGAACTTTTCATCACATGAAGAAGCAAAAACGAACGGTAGAGTAACTAGTAAATTATTAATGAATCAACTAGAGAATCAGATGAAAACCATCATCATTAATAACAATGGTAGTTAGCAAATTTATCAAATGATTCTTAATAATGATTCTGAGAACCATCATTAATGAATCAACTAGGGAATCGGCCACTTTATGATTCTTAATGATTGCTTGATAAGGAGAACATTCGGTAACTAGCTAGTTTATCCAGCAATTATTAAGAATCATTAAGCACTATGCATCATCATCATGCATCATTCGGCATGATTCAGCATTTATCATTAATCAACATTAACCAAGGAGTCAAGAACCAATCATGGCTTGTGGCCAATCTACGTCCAAGTGTCAATATACCCTGCTTCGCACCGAGCAGTTTTCAAGTGGCTGGTTGCACATACCACACAATCGGTTGATGGTGGTCAATACTGGTTAGTAAGCTAATTAAAGGTTTATAATGGCTAGTGAAATATCTTTTGAGAGGTCAATCATGATTCATCATACATCTTAATGGATATCAATGGCTCACAATGGTTGATTATCACTGCTGGTTCTACAACCCCTTGTTGAGCAAAGACTTTTGTGGGAATATGCCAGTGAGTGATGATCAATATGATCAATATGTATATATATATATATATTTTCCAAGGGTATATTATACGCTTAGTGTATGCAGAGTCTGTATAACTGATCCTCAAATGCTTTGGAAACTGCTCGTTTGCTGCTGCGCCAGTCAAGAGTTACGCTATTTCCACGGCGCAGTAAAATTTCGGCGATGTCCTGGACGTCCAAACTTGAAGCAAGCAAGTTTCAAGCGAATTTAATGAACCGGGCACACTGGAAAGAGGTGTATATATATATATATAAATGTATATGTATGTATTGATACATGAACCAACCATTACCATCCATCACCAATCGCTAATGGTTGATAGTAAGGGGATTGACCCACATCAATCTATATGTATTTATATATATATATATTTTACATTGATACAGTCCAAAAACCCTATAAATTACTACCAAGCAGTACATGCAAATGCATATGTAGTATATACAAATGCATGTGTAGTATATACAAAGCATGTGTAGTATATACAAAGCATGTAGTATATACAAATGCATGTGTAGAATACACATAGCCGAATGCATACAGACGCAACATCAACAACTATGATGACTGTCAAGTAGTACTGTAACATACTGTAGCCAATAATTGAAAGGGACCAATCCGGACAAACAAAGATTTAGACAGCCATATGGGTATGGGTCATAACCACTGCCAATGGCTAATGGCTGATGATACGTGATAATGACCAACGAGAATAGGGTATACAACAACTATATGACCACAGGGTCAGAACCAACTGTCCAAAAAACATGGGTAGCAATGAACCCATCCCAACCGGCAGACTAGGTTGATTGTTTGTGGGGTGTTCAAAGCTGGGGTAAAGGGTATTGACCCACAGCCATATATATTTATATATATATATACATACATATATGTGTATATATATATATATATACATATATATGCACACATATATACATACGTATATATATATATATACAAATAAAAATAAATAAATACATATATATGTACAGATATAAATATATGTGTGTAAATACGAACATAGAATCTGCAATATCTATACAAAAGCGGTGGACTGTATTTCTTTTGGAGTTGAATTCCGTGATTCGCAAGGTCGCTTTTGGATCTCGTTCGGTCAAGAAACATCGCTGTTTTTTATTTGCCAAAGGCGCACCATATGCGCAAAAATATTGTTCGCATCTCATAAGATGTCATAACTCATCATAATCTATATTCACAGATTTTGACACATATCAGTACATATAATCATGAACATACACATACACATCTATTTACTATTTACATCGAATATCATCTACATATGTAGATTATATATGTATAATATATATATATATATTTATATTTATATTTATATTTATACACATGCATGTATGAAATGTACGTGCATTGCCAGCATATGTCAGCGATGGTTCTTGATCATCCCCCTACAACTGGACATCCAACCGCTTGCGGTCCCAGGTCATCTCTACAATTGCGCGGCACGTCTCGGTGGAAACCCCAAGCTGGTCGTCAAACAAGCCCTGGGAGCCCGTCTAGCTTTCAACGGTGCATCACTGGTTGGTGGTTTTAACCCCTATGAAAACTATGCGCAAGTCAACCAACCAATCACTGGTCAACCAACCAACCCATGGTGTCAACCAACCAAGCATTTGTTAATACTAGGAAGAAAGGAACATTTCAAACACCACCAACTAGCAGTTGTAGACAGAACTAGCAACTGTATGGAACTGTTAGGTGTGTCATGAGCTCACAACTGGTTAGATCTGTGAACTGATTGAATCAACCAGATCGTAGCCGAAGTCGCAGGTCATTCACAGTTTAAGCTGGTCGTTGAAACACCCTCCCCAGTGGTGTTCACAAGGTGGTGGCTTCCAATAAGTTTCCCTAAAGCTAACATTGGAATATCTCTAAAAACAAGATCCAATAATATGACACTGTTAGCGATACTTTCAAAGAGATATTACAAGGTTCCATGGTAAAGTGAACCATGTCCAGGTGACCGTGTTGAGAGAGAGCCAGCATTGAGTTGAGAGGCTCCATTTGGACTGTTAAGCACAGGTGCAAGTTGAAGGCTGGACATCATTAAACTGCGAGCAGCAAAACAAATCGAATCAATAAACCTTCACAGTGAAGATGTATCTAAACTTATGAAACATGTATTAGATGATTACATATAATATGTATCAATAAACTTATGAAACATGTATTAGATGATTATATTAATAAATGTTTTGAACATCATAAACTGATGAAAGCAGCTAAAACATCCAAAACATTTCCGTGAATAAACCTCTATTCATTCGGGCGTTAGCAGCATGAACCAACTCAGAAGTACAGCGACCACGAAGGTCTTCCCAGTGACTTGTGCCAGTCATGTAGGAGGGAAACCATGGACACGGACCCGGGATCTCACAGGTTTTCGAGCTTCACAAGTTATTATCCCCATGGGAGCATGACCAAGCCTGTATTTTGCTACTGCCTTAACAGTGTTAGCAGTCCTATGCTTGACGCGACATCCAAACCAGAAAAGAGCGTGCACTGAGGTGACGAAGGGGAGACGGCTAAGGGTGGCATGAGCGACAACGTGCCGCGGGGTGGCTTTGCATGAGCCACAGATCCACAGGTCCAACATGTTTGGTCGAATGATACAATATCAAGGCCGAGCAGGTGGCATCTTTTGGTGCACATGTGTAGAGTTCTGACCAAGCAGCGGCTCGGGGTTTCTTCCGTTCAAAATCCATGCATTGTGCACTGAGCAAATGCAGCTTTTCCGAGAGGGTCTCAGCTTGGACCCGGGCATGGAGTTCCATGGTCTAAAACTTTTCAGTGCTGAAGGTCAGCCCAAAAGACATGATTCAGCGAGTCTCTTTGCGGTCCACAGTTCAGATTTCACTGCAATTCACCATGAGTTCCACCTCATTTCATTGCCAACAAACTTCGGCTTGATGGAAGCACGTGATTGGTTATAGGTAGACCGCAAATCAGCAATGGCACGGCTGCAGGTTTTTCAATCCCCTGGTGTGGTTGGCCTCGTTGGTGATCGGTTTCCTCATTCATGATCAACTTCACAGAGTTTAAAGCAAAGACATGGCTATGGGTCAAAACCCCGTACCCCTGCTTCCCCTATCATTAACCATTGTTTTCCCTATTGTTACTGGTCATTATCCCCCACCATTGGTTGGTTAATATTGGCCCATAACCACATTTTCACCCATTTCAAACAGCAATAGCTGAATCAGTGTCCATTGCAACGCTAGCAGTTTACGCGAATAGCCCGGGAATAAAAACGACAAGTCCGACTCGTCTTTCCTGCAATTTTCAGCGCTAAGCATCACCATGAAACGATAGCCCAACCAGGTCAGGTTGACCATGCTTGACCGTGGCTGCACAAGAAACAGTAATTTTCCCACGTTTTTATACATGAAATTCCATTTGATTGGACTGATAAAATCAGTCGCCAAAGTCCTGCAACATCTCAATCATTGTTTTGTCTCAATCGCAGTCATGCCATTGCCACCTCAGCAAAAAACCAGCCAACTCAGCTAGTGGCGCAATTTCTTCAGCTATGAATCTATGGCCCCGTTGATGACCAGCTACCAGCAAAATCATCGCCAAAGCCAGCCATTTTTTGGGTCCCTTCATCCTGTTCCTAAACGCCCCAGAAAAAACGAGATCGGCCCCCACGGATCACAAAACACAGTAAATGTAGGTTGTGCGTGTGAACGGATGTTGTGAACATGTAGGTGGACATGTACGCTCACATGACTCACATGCTCATCTTACACGTTCATTTTACAAGGTAGCATTTTGGAGGGAAATACTACCTTATTTGTGAACATGTTCAAGAATAAGCCTGTATTTTGGTCTAAAGCACTAGCTACCTTAAAAGTGAACATGTGAAATGCACATGTTGGTGGACATGTAGGCAAACGAGTGTACGTGTTAGTGTGCACGTAGGTGAACGTGTGTGCATGTTGGTACCCGCGCACCCGCACGCTTCACATGCACACCTTCCTGCGCACCCGCACGCTTAACATGCAAACCTACCCGCGGACCCGCACACGGACATGTACACCTATACGCGTATGGAACGTCCCCAACATCATCATCATCATCATCATCATCATCATCATCATCATCATCATCATCATCAAAACCGCCTGTTTACGACCTTTTCCCGGTAAATATCAAATAACAAAATAACATTTCTTTTAATTGGATCTTGAATTTGTTGTCAGGGTCACGTGGTGACCCCCAATGCCCCTAAGAAAACACAACCAAGGGCATGTTCATCATTGGGAGAGTTGCCGGGGGTTTCCAAAATATGAAGAAGATATGGTGCCATTGATATATACCAAGCGACTTGTGGATTGTAGCTAGAAATATCTGAGCATCAATGAAATTACGAACATTTAATTGATGAACCATAGCCTTGGCCACGTCAGCGGTTGTGGCTAAGAATATGGTGTTTCAACCCACCCCACAAATTTGAAAGGTTCCAGGCAAGGTATTTAGGAATTTCAATCCGAGGGGGACGTTTCATGACCGGATGGAGAGGTTTTTTTTGCAATGGTTCATTCCATGGTTCTTGATGTAAGCCTGCATACGTAAAAGTAGGTACAAAATTGGATGCATACAGAGGTATGCAGGAAACACATGGCAAATATGTATTTATGTGTGTAGATATAAGTATACTATACATATTATGTAGATATAGTACATTCGAACGTGTACCGACAAAACAATGGCTGCTTGGCTGCATCGCAAACACGCGATTTCAGCCAGGAATTTGAGGGTTTTTGCCGACCAATCAGTTGCAGAGATGAACCAAGCAATCAAAGTATCAGGTAGCACATGGTAATATGTACGTACAGCATCTTAGGGTTTATAATCCCATGATCATTAGGTGTTCGTATCGAATCATGACAACTAAGTATCATTTGATACACGTCAACCAGCAAACAACTGAGCTTTTCGACTGCCAAAAACCAGTAATTAATCACTATAATTGGGGACAGCTTCATCTTGCCTACTGAAAAACTGGCATCAAATTTTCATCAAACAAACAGAAAAGCACCACTGGCTGGTCAAGAGAAGTGATTAGCAGAAGCCCGGTTGCGACGACGAAAAACGGATGATTCCGTGTGCTCACAGCAGCCTGAGGGCCTCGTCTTTCGCTGTGTTTTGTCGGATCATTGCTCTGGCCAACCAGTCCGAAGAAAGCTGATTCTATTCCTTTGATGTCAGAAAGCCTGCAGCGCAGTAGTTCAACTCAGCAGTTTGAAGCACAAATTTCCACTAGCGATGTTCCTGTTCCTAGATGATCGCGTGACAGTTGGGTATATATGTATGAGATTGGGGAGATTCCCATAATGGATAGCGTTATGTCGGTTTTAACAGCTGCTCGTTGCGTGAGCCAGGAAGTCATTGAATATCTCGAAAAGGTCACATCCAGTTGCAGGCTTGCGTTCCAACACAGACACATGTTCGAAACCAAAAGGGTTCATCACCTGGAGAGATTGCTTCATGGGAACTGTAGAAATTCGTTTTTTGATGGATTGCGTTTTTGGGCAGATTACAAGTACATGCAAGGTTGAGTCCATATCAACCTACAGATTGCAAACGCGTACGCACGTACATATCTGTCCTGCATCACCTAGCAAGTTCATGAGCAATAAACATACTCAATCATCACATCACAATTTGAAGACTGATCATCTTTGATCATCTGAGTACCACAGCACCGACAAAGCACACAACTCAGCCCAGCCATTGCCTGCTGCACGGGCGGTTGTCCATAAAATCGAGTACCTCAATTTCTGTCATGGTCACACTGTTTATGACGTCTGTTTCCTACCATGTTATTTCTTCCAAGCCGCTTTTCCCTCACAAACAAGAAAGAACCGCGCATGTTCTTGGATGTTCCAGGGGCACACCATTTATGGAAACAATTCAGTACTTCACTCACGGACGTTTAAAATTTTGTCCGCGTCCTGTGCTGGATCAAGACATTTCAAACAGTCTAGCCTGGCGTCAAAAACGCCATCAAGACGGCACAGGAGAAAATCGCGAAGCATCGCCAAGTTGCTGCCCGCAGGGCTTCTCCTTCGGTGTACGGTTCAAAGATACAAACGTCGTGCACATATCATGAACATTTTCGCATCAACCACGGATATTCTGTCTATTATATAAGTCTCATGACTGGTTCCAAAACAACGGCGAATTGATATCTACATTTGGGCAAAACAAGAACAGAATAATCCTCTTGAGTCCAAACAATGAGAACTTTTGTACTGCATGTGGAAGCAAGCAGGCTTATCAAGCAAGTGTGTACATCTCTCTGTATGAGCATGACATAAATGAAAACAATGATAGATATGTGTCAAAACATCTGCCACTCACCTGTACTGTATATACTGTTTATATGGTTATGGCTTATTAGCTTATGAGCTACCGTCAAGACATTCAGAAAACGGTGGAGATGTTCGAGGACTTGTTGCTACATGTTGCTATATTTGTTCGAAGTTATCCCTGCGAAAACTTCGCTGATCAGAGAATACCAAATCCAGCATTGTATGACAACAAAGAACCTATTACTGTCATAGTCTAACAGAGAAGTTGCTTGGTTATGAAGGTTTATGATCTTATTCGATGTAACCCCGCGAAATTATGGTAGAACCAACCACTGTTGATCTAGCGACTGATTGCGCCCGCTGTTCTTGTATTTTATAGGCTGGTTTCTGGTTTCCATGCCGAAACTTCCTTGCACGGCGAAATGCTTTCGCTGTCCTCACAAGCCCTGGGAGGTCTTTAATCAACTTCTTGAAGTTGATCAAGGGCACCATCTGCGTCAATCTCGCAGACATGAATTCTTCCAAGAGCATGAAATTTCACCACTTTCTTCCACGAACCGAACCACTCACCCGGCTTGGGTGGCTACGTTGGTATCGGCACATCGGGATACATCGGGCCATCCTCCGCTGATCTCGATCGAGATTCTTGTTGCTTGCTGCTTTCAATCTACTATGCTTTGGTCAATTGCTGGTATTCCAGAATCCCATTTCATCGGGATACTCAAACATGATTCATGACCGCCTTCCAAAAAACAAACCAACCTCTGCTTACGAAGAGGCATTTGGGTGATGGCATTCCCGATCCAGCTCCCACAACCTTATGGGGAAACACAAACTCTGGTAGAACTGGCAAGTGGTTTATTGACTACTTCGAACCTCTCTCTCTCACTCCTCCAAACATTAGAACCTCTGTTGTACAAACAGTGGCCCATCCCATTGCGAACACGCAGCACAAAATGACTGGTTAGTGAAGAAAGTGTTCATCTTATCTGAACTGCATTCCATGTATTGGGGTCGTGTTCACAAGTAGTAGTCTCAAGATTAATCCCCTGGTTTCACAATTTTGGATGGTTATCACTGGGATAGCCCCCCTCTTCAACCATACTACTGGTAGGACAAATGAGAGATTCAGCTTGGATGGCGCGATCCATTCGCTCTGCACTGAATGGTGTCGCAACAAGTCTTTAACCAGCAATTTTTCGGTCACAGCTATGAGTCACCACTTAGCAGGGAGACTTTCCATTACAGTGACATGGCGAAACCGCAGTTCAGCCTTCTGGACTGCGTCGCGTGTAAACGGGTAAGGAGCTGAACCTCTGCTGAAGACTTGTGAAGCATCTAGATAGATCAGCCCGCCCGCCGTGTCTTGTGGATGTTCTGTTGTGTAAGTGTTTTGGTTGGTTGTTGAATCACCCCTTTGAAAAATATGTTTGTCCACCAACCATTTGTTAACAATTCATAGGGAAAATAAGCAAAATGTGAATCAAACCACCAACTGTAGTAGTTGTTGAACCATTATCATTGCTTTTTATTCCCTATTTGTAGCCACTATCAATGGTTGTAACTTAGTTGTAACCCTTCTCCTGTCATGGGCCACATGTTCCCGCGCGATTTTTTGCCTTGCCTCACTTGACCTCCACCCCCAAAGGGTCTTCCTTTGCATCATCTTCTTGTCTCATTGACGTTCGGACCTAACGCTGCTACTTCTAACGAGCCCCTTTGAAATACGCACATATGTGTATATACATGTATTTATATGTATATATGTAAAAAACATATTATACAATATCAATCAATTTTACTTATTACCTCTATCTTCCATGAGGAGGAACTTGAACGTTTCTGCATGTTTCTGCTGTAGCTCAGCAAGAGTTATACCACCTCAGCACTCCTTTTCCATCCCTCGGGTTTTGCTCCCCAAGCAGCTTTGGTCTTTGCTGCTGCCACTTCCAGATGCTGTCTCACTGTTATTTGGACGCCCCTTTCTGCGCCATACCTTGCCCCTTTCAAATCTACTTCGGCACCATACCTCTGATAGCCTGAATCCTCATTCATCCGAACTGATCCATGGTGTTGAATATTTGATCTTGCAGGAAATGTGTTGTCTACAACTTGGGATTGTCACTGCACCAATAATTGTCCATCAGCAACTGCGATGGCACCCTGGTACCACAAACAAATCAGCAACGACAGCATCAGCTTTCAACGTTGTAAGTCAAATTCCAAGAGCATCCCTGATCATTGTCATATTCCAACGGTCTTATCCCCATTTGTGCCACGGTTGAAAACATCTGTCAGCTACAAAACATCATGCTGCAGTGTTGCCTCCTCACCCGACACTCACTTCATCAAGAGTCCATGCATTTTTTCTGTTGACAAAACAGCACCCCTGTGCTGAATCGTCAACGCTTGGCAGTGGTGGAATCCGAAAATGTACTCAGTCACTGTCCCCGTGTCGTGGCGTTGGGTGACTTGTTCAATTCTCCGCAGTGCGTGAAGATTCATCATATCCAGGTGGACGAGAAACAACACAAACTCAAGGCTTATCTACAATTAGCGAGAAACCATGGGTGTTACCAAAGGTTTCGACTCTACTTGGAACTAGAAGCGACAGAAGTCTTCGACTTGGAAGCACAGTATCACAGAACAATAGTTTAGCAATATGGCTATGGGCCAATATTAATCAACAATAATGGGGGATAATAACCAACAACCTATAGGGAAAGCAATGGTTAATGATGGGGAACCAGGGGGACTAAGGGTGAACTGACCCCCAGCCATATTCCGGTGTATACTTCGCTACCAGTAGCTAGTTTCTGTCAGCAGGTAGTGCATGATCATAGCAGGTAGGGGTGACAGTTGCTTGCGCAGCTCGAGCAGCTCAAGCAGCTCAAGCAGCATAGGTCGTAGCCCTGGTAGCACCGTAGGAATTCATCAATGGTGGTTTCCCAAGTCATAGGGCTAACCCCAAATCATTCATTAAAACTGTGATTTATAGCAATAAAGCAACCATTTTGGGGGGTTCCCTATGGCTTGAGAAACCACCGAATCTTACCAAGACTCCGCTTGCAATATGCCGGGAGGACTCTCAGCACAACATTGGCAAACTTCAGGGTGGAATTCCTCTTCGATCGAGTCGTTGGAGCTACGACTTTTGGGTGTTGAAGCACCCCTATGAAAACAGTAGTCAACCAACCAAGCATACCAAATATTGGCGAAAATTAACATCTCATTATGACACACGCACACACACACACACACATTAGGCTTCCATGAACATAAACACAAACACCTCACCCAATCCTCTTCTCAAATTCCTAAACTGTTGCCCGTGGCTTTTCAACATTTGCAAAATAACACAGCCAAACTACTCCAATCCTGAACCCTCCTTGAACCCTAAATCCTAAAAGGGTTCTTCTGTACTATGGCGACTCTTAGCAAACATAGCAAAGTTTCAGTTCTCTGAAGATTGCTGGCCCATCCCTTTGGAAAGTCAATCAATATGGATTTTATGTATGATGACGTGGTTCTCAAATCTAGCTTTGTCTCGCGAAGGGTATTTATAGATTAGACTAATACATATACATTCTATACTATACATTGTATGATATACATTACATTGTACATATATATATATATAGACAGATAAATAGATAGATAGATACATACATAATCATATATACATAGATACATACATACATACATTACATTACATTACATTACATTACATTACATTACATTACATTACATCACATCACATCACATCACATCACATTACATTACATTACATTACATTACATTACATTACAGTACACTACATTGGATTGCATTGCATTGCATTGCATTGCATTACATTGCATTATATACATTACATTACATTACATTACATGCGTGGTTTCCCTAGATAGAGGGCAATTACCCCCGAATCATCCATTATTACCTATTGACAGTAACAAACCAACCAGTTTGTGGGTCCCCTATTTTGAGAAACCACCATATCTACATATCCACTAGGCTATCTATAGCTGTGACGGTGTCAGAGAGATCATAGAGTTCAAAAAGAATAGCGAGGAGCGATGTAGTTTCAGTGGTTTCTCAAAATAGGAGTACCCATGGGGACCCAAAAATGGGTGGTTCATTACCCAACAATGGTTGGTTTATTGCTAAAAAGGCTTCGTACTGGATGAATTGGGGGGTCCGCAAGTTTGAGAGCCCCCCAAATGTACGTATCTGTCCCCTCTTTTACGTAACCTCAATATTTGCATACTATGTACATTTTATGTACAGTACACTACTGTTACTACATTCAACCATGAATTTTGTTGGAGTATGAACTCCTTCATATGATGGCCAACTGGATATTTTGTTCACTGGTCGAGGTCGACAACATAATGCAAACCCAGTGTGGTGTCCGGCCAATTGACACAACGCCACCCAACGTACTATACCAGGAGCCAAGAAGCGCGCTTTGTGTGGCTCCTACAACTGGTGGATTGGACTGACGAAAGTCTTGGAATGACGGAAGCATTGCGCTTCAAACCTTCACGACTAGCGCAATGTTTCCGGCAAAAAAGGCTTGCAATCATTCAAATTGCGAATTGCGTGCGGCAAAGTTTAAAAGCCGCCAACTGCAAGAACGCTATGCTGCACCACAACACCCCACAACCCGACCTTGTGAATTGTGTTAGGAAACCGAGGATCACACAAACTGTGCCTTGCATGCACACATGAATTAGATTGTATATGTATACATATATATATATATATAGAAAAGAGAGAGAGAAATAGAATGTATCATATACTCTCATATATGTCATTGTGTGCATTTACCTTGCTAATGGGAATCCATTAATGATGGTTTGCCCAGCCATGCTCCAACATGGTAGGTAATAAGAGGAGAACATAATTTCTTGGACACACATCTTGCCTGGAAATACCTTGGGGCATCCTTGACCTGACATGATTCCATAGGACGGGTGCGTCATTGCTTCTGGAATAGATTGACCACCTGTACTTCACATCCCCATACTGATGTTGAGGGAATATCTTTCGACTTGTTGTATAAACCACATGGGGAAACTATTCATGAACACAACTGTGCAATGAAAGAAACTCATTAGTGCTAGTCACCAGTAATTCAGGATTCCGTCCTGCACACTATGCAAAGTTACAACTCGCATCAGAATCAGGAGTCAACATTTCATTCAGTGCGATAATCAATACCACCCCGAAGAATGCGGCAATCTCCGTGCAAAATGGCAGCATATTTACATACATAATCAGCTAGCAAAGTAACGCAAGGTAAAATTCTCAAATGCGAACAAAAAACATTGGCTTCCATCCTGAACATGACATCCTTTGGCACTGGCCTAAATTGTCACCTAACACGGCGGGAATTTTTGTGGGAATGTTGCCGTACTTTTTCAAAATGATCGGATGCACAGCTGCGCGAACAAAAAGACCCTTCGCACAACTCTCAGAAGGCTGACACATTTCGCTTGAAAGTCTTCGCTGCTAAGGAGACCTCGTGGACTGTCAACATCGCGACCCACCAACCATGATACCTGGTTTGTGGGGGAAATCTCTCTCAGGCCCTCTCTCTCTAGGCCCATTTATATTTACTGGTATATATCTATATATACATATATATACATATTTACATATATATATATATATATATATACATACAGATATGTATATACATATATATATATTTACGTAAACATATATATATATATATATATAAAATACATATATAAATATACAGATATGTAAATACATATTTGTAAATTTAAAAGTAAAAACAGATATAAATATATATATATAAATATATTTACATATACATATATAGATGTATATACACATATATATATATATATATATATATGGGCCTCTATGTATGAATATGAACAACAAAATATCTATGCTTATATAGGGCTTAATGTGGGATTCTGATGAGTACAACCCTGCCCCAAAGTAATAGTAATTGAAGGAGGCTAACTTTGGTACTTTCGTAAACTAGACAAGTATACGTGCATATATAAAGATACATGCACATATATGAGGCAAATTATTTAGCAATACTGAAACCGCAGTTGCAGATTGCGGATGCTTCGATACATAAGTATTCATAAGTGATTAGGCTATACAATGATCATTTCGCAAAAAATTCTTAAGTTTCAAAGGTTGATGCTTCGGTACTTTCGTTCATAAACTATCAGGCAAATCATTTGGGTGTTTCTCACAATAGGGGTACCCCCAAACCATCCAATATAAACCACCAGTCATAAGCCAACCGTTACGTATCAGGGCCTTCCCGCGGAGTAAGAAACCACCATTTAGATCCATTTAGCAATATAAAATAATGAATTGCATTTTCAGATGCTGAGCTGCTGGTTCCATCACCGGTTTCATCGCTGGAGAGGTCATGGATCAGCCACCCCTGCTGTTCACACCGAGAGGCTGAGTGCATCAGGCCGTGCTGTTTCGTCTCAGCCAGCCTCCAAAGGAGAAGCAGCCGAATGTTTTAACATTAGTTAAGGATTGTTAGAGTAGTTTGTGGCATTGTTTTACATATTTAGTTAACATTGTATAACTTTTTGTTACATACTGTAACCAAAAGGATCAGATTGTTTTACGTTTATCAAAAACCGAAACAGAATGTAAAGCTGCAGCTTTAAGTGGCTGATCCTTCTGGATTGTGATAAGAGTTTATTGTTGGTTGACAGCAATCGTCACAAGTGGGGACATGTTCAGACTCTACTTGGATATGGTGTCTTTGTGTTTCTGGGGTTAGCAGTTGGGACTGCTGTGCATTGTTCGTAGGCTACTCTGCAGGCATCAGCAATGGGCCTCACAGCTTTCACCAAGCACCCACAGACATGTTGGATCTGATTCCTAATGAGTAATGAGTAATCACCTGTGATAAAAATATGGCTGTGGGTCCAAACCCCGTACCCTGGTTACCCCATCATCAACAATTGTTTTCCTTATTATTGTTGATGATTATCCCCCATCAGTTGGTTGGTTAATATTGACCCATAGCCATATTTGGCTACTAGTGGTTAACCAAACACCCCAAATCTTGCCCCCTGGGTGAATCGATGGCTGGAGGTCAACACTACCTGGCTGTTCACATCACCGATCCTCGGACTGGTGGGATGGGTTCACGACTAACCATGCCTTTTGCTTGCTCAATTCATGCCTTTTGCTTGCAACCATCCATCAACCCAAGGACCATTTGCTTACCCCCAAGGCACCATTCATTTGTCAACCATTGATCTTGACCCACAACCAGATGTTATTTGGCTATGGGTCAAAACCCCGTACCCCTGGTTCCCCTATCATAACCATTGTTTTCCTTATTATTGGTGGTGGTTATCCCCCATTAGTTGGTTCATTAATATTAACCCATAGCCATATTTGGCTACTAATGGTTGAACCAGGTGTCATCCTTCACCCTTCCTCAGCAACAGCGGCGGCGTTCCGCGCGGCTCGACGCCCACCCCGCTTCGCCTGGCCACACACTCGGAGGCTGAAGGCCGTTTGGCCGGATCCACATGCCAGGCTTCCTGCGCAGCTCGGCGGTGGTACCCATGGGATCCACTGGAAGTTCATCCACCCACGTTGGTTCATCCACCCATGGGATCCACTGGGTTGGATATGGTCATAGTGATGGTGACTAATCATAGATGATGGGGGATAGTCAGCTTTTCAATGACTAGAATCCGTGACGTTTGGATTGAGAGCCATTCATAGATTCATTGACAGTCAAGCGGTTGCTGACAATGGGTTAAGGGTTGATAATCAGTGGAAAACGATAGCTACAGACAGCAGCAACTGATTGCCGATGGTTGCGTTTAGCATTCTTACCAGTCTTCAAGATGGTTGATAATGCGAAAATTGCGGTGAATCAACTATTCATGCGGGTGTTTCTCAAAATAGGGGACCCCAAACCATCTAGTATTGACCATCTATAGAAATAAACCAACAATTTTTTGGGTTCGCCTGTTTGAAGAAACCACATATTGTTCGTGAATGGCATCATGGTTGATGCTATGGGATTTTCATGATGGTGGTGGTCAGTCCTGTTTCAGAATGATTTGATCAATGGTGCATAATCATGGGTGATCATAGGAACCTTATAGAGACATTAAAAAACTATATTTTATAACGTTTGATGGCTCAGGGTTCATAAATGCTCAATAAATATAATGGATCCATGGTTAATAAGCATGGCGAGCTTGCACCGTCAGCCGCCCTGGGTCAATCTTTTGCAAACGAAGTGGGGACGTATCTCCACCAGCTCTTGATGCAGGTGACCAGATCTTGTTCGACCAGCTGGTGACTGGGATGCCCTGGATGCAATCATGCCAGTGAGGTGGTTGTTTTGGCCAAACTTACCGTGGTTGAGCAAACGACACTGCAGTTGAATGCACTTAGACATTATTTATGCGGCTATGGGTCAATATCAACCAGCCAACTAGTAGCGGATATTCACCAGCAATAAGAAGGAAAAACAATGATTAATGATGAGGGAACGAAAGGACAGGGTTTTGACCCACTGCGATGCCTAGCCACTGATGATTAATCCACTGTCAGTGATGCTTAAGGTATGATTGAGAATTGACGACCATAGCAATTTTGTCACCATCAACTGGTGGCTAATTGATGATCAAGTTCAATTCATGGTTAATGAACAGGTAACAACTTTAGTGGACCAACTTCCACCCATGAGGATTTCCGACAAACAAACATACTGCTAAACACTTCAATCCGTCCAGCCGCTAGTGGAACAGCTAGCGATGTGGAGGTTCCCAACATGTATGCATACACGCGCACGCATGGACGGGCAAGGTACACAAATCAGCCAGCCCCGCCGACGAGTTTGATGGAAAAGGCATTGCTCATTAGTGTTGAGCTGTGCTGTAGGTGTTGAATAGTTCTTTCCGACTGATTTTGGAATCGTGTGAAACCCCTCCCCCAAGTCCTCGCCTTGTCTTCTATGTTTTTTTTCTTCCCTCATGCGTCATGCTCTCCTCTTACTTTTCTCTCATGTGTCATGCTCTCCCCTTCCTTTTCTCTTCTTCCCCATGCCTTACTTCAAAGGTCAAGGACTCGACTTCCGCCACATCACCTTCTTTAATGTTCTCTGTCTCTTCCCTTCCTGTTCCTCATCTTGTCTCTGCCCATTTGATCGCATTAATGCTGCCATCCCTTGCACCAGCTAGCGCAGGCAAATGGCATATATCAATTTCTCAAATGTTCAGCTGCGTTTTACGTGCCTTTCCACCATATGTTGTTGCGTCTTTTTATTCTGCAGCAGTTTTTGACTTGACTCAGGTAGCGGCCAAGCTTTTACACCACCACGCGCCAACAACAAACATCCACACGAAGGTTTGACTCCACCAGGCTTTTACACCAGCAGGGTTTTCTACACCAACAAGTTTATACAATCAACAAACTTGGATAAGGCTTAATAGTAGGGTAGACAGTAATGGCTAATATGGCAAATAATAGGATACAACTAATTAGCAAAAATCAGATCAATAGTGGGGGATAATACTCCACCAAGTTCTTACAATCAACAAGCTCTTGCACCAACAAACATTTACACCATCACACTTGGGCCATGCGACTGACACATGTGGCAAATTCCATGCAATGCAGCTGGGCCCAAGGCAGCATTCCCCCTGGTTACTGTAACGCAGCCATGACGAGGTTGGCGGTATAGCCAGAGGCGATTGACTACCAGAATTGTCATCGTTGCTGCTCAGCTTCCGATGTTCGTTGGATATGATGTTAATTCTGGTCAATAGTGGTTAACAGTGGCTAATAGTGCTGATAGTGGCTAGAAGTGGTTATATAGTATCTAGTTGGTGGTTTCAACCCCCATGACAAATATTAGTCAACCAACTAATTGTTAATAACTGTGGAAAATAAAGAATGTTAAAAACCACCAACCAGGTATGGTTAATATCATTAACCAAATCATCCTACTGGAAGTTTAACTGGATAGAGCATCATCAACCACATCATCATGATATCCATATCATCATTTATCTGGAAGTTAACCAAATCATCCATGGCAGCAACGGCGCTGCTGGGCTCCTGCAGGAAGGCCCTGGTCTCCATGGAACCGATGAAGACGCCCAGCTCCGGACGAGGCTCCTTCCCCGCGTGGAAGGCCTCGCACCGCAGGGGACAAGGCGAGGCTGGCAAATGTAGGTGCGGAGCTAGCTGATTGAGAGCTGGGTGATAGCTGCTTCATAGCTGGTGAAGAGCTGCTTAGCTGGTGAATTGCTGGTGAATTGCTGGTGAATTGCTGGTGAATCACTGGTGAATCGCTGGTGAATAGCTGCTTAGCTGGTGAATTGCTGGTGAATCGCTGGTGAATCGCTGGTGAATAGCTGGTTAGCTGGTGAATAGCTGGTAATGGATGGAGTCATGGAGTGACGGAGTGATGATGGCGACAGTCATGGAGTGATGGTCAGTGATCACTTCGGTGGTGGTAGTGGTTTTGCGAATAGTGCATGTCATGTGGTAAATTCCTATGGTGATGGATCAAGGGGGCCGTCATGGTCCACCCTTTGTTGTGGCAAATGGGAATGGCCTGCCACCCCTGACAGCTCAGCACCATCACTCGGTCAAAGCTCCCTTTGAAAAAGTCCCGGTCGTGGCCAGGCCGCTGAAATCAGCAGTGGTTGATCAGCGGCTGATGGTGATACTTCAAAGGGGATCACAACCAACATCACAACCAACATGAAGTGACATGAGCCAACATGAACCAACATGAACTAACATGAACCAACGTGAAGCAACATGAACTGGACCAACATGGACCATCAAAGACCACGGTTGTCATGGCCGTCGCCAGCAGCCTCCGATTCATTGCCCTGCGCCTTGAGGATTTTCTCTACATCCCGACCGCAAAATGTGTCGAAGGGTTGCCTGGAGATCGATCCGTGGCCCCCGTGGTTCGGAACGCGTTCAGAACGGTTGGTTCAGCCGATGGTTCAGCCGATGGTTCAGCCGATGGGTTAGCTGGTTGGCTGGGAACCTTCCCC
>VSDK01006747.1:166442-260620 GCA_009767595.1 Symbiodinium kawagutii | reverse complement strand
CCAGCTGATGGTTCAGCTGATCGGCTGTAACTCTCCGCTGGTTAATGATGGGTAACAGTAACCAGCTGATGGTTAACATTGATGTTGGTTAATGATGGGTCATGGTTGTATGTCTACTTGATAGGTGATAAGATCCGACGAACAACATAATCATCAACTTGATGTGGTGGCTGCTCAATGAGGGCTGTCAAGGCTGTGGTAGCAGCCAACACTGTTCAGGTGCTGCCACGTTTGCAGCTAAGTTGATGGACCCCCCACCACATATGTTTTCTGCAACTGCACGCATCACCTTCATCAGCACACAAACAGCCATGAACATGGAAACCAAAGGCATCAAGTCTAAGTACTGTCCTGGAACTGGCCCACAGCATTGTTTTTTGGGTGCCCACAATTCCCTGTTAGTAGATGTGAACAATCCATTGTTTGAACTGATGGACCGGTACCAACAACTATAACGACAGAGTGAACAATGATGATTATTCCATCTATAGATTAGCTGGTAATTAAGGTAATAGCACAACAGAAATAACCACAATCTGCCTGTCATTCTGACCCATGATGGAACCACTGACTAACCACGCTTGAACATTTTTTACCCATTATGAAACATCAAGTGTGACCACCATTGAATCACCTGAGATTGGCTGAGGGATGTCCAACAGTACCAACTGGTAGATCACCCTTCATAACCCCCCAAGTTTGTCACGCGCAGGTCAGAATTGATCATCAATGACTAAGGGTTGATGAATAGAGATTTTCTATCAATTGGGGTATCACCGACAAACCAGCAGTAGGGGTCTCAGTCAATGGCTCTGAAACTATCACTGGAAACGCAACGCATGGTCGATTTAGGATGGATCCTCCTTCATGGATCTTCTGCTTGTGATGATGCCTAGCATTTCCCAGCATCAAAAAATCAGGCGGGGTGAGCATGTTTACATTTCTAAATCCTGATACCGACTCTGAAGAAAACGTTTACGTTGGCCCACTGAGCACCGACAAACAAGTTCAACGTGAAAGGATTGCTGCAACTGAGCAGTGTCAAGAACCTGGAGCAACATAGCATATGATGCTTGGCAAAGAGGGTTTATGAGAATGGAATCTGATACTTGGACATGATTAGCATGCACAGTACCAAATGTCACTATGAAACTGATTAATTATAGTCCAAGGTGTCCAAGTTGAAGCCAATTGGATGATTGGTCACTTGCGATCACACTTTTCCAGAACCTAGGCACTCAATGCAATTCTTTGCAATAAACAGTGCACGGTGAGCACCCACCAAATCTGGGCACGATACTGTTCTAAACCGCCGTCATGAACTAATGTCAAGGAGTAAGTTGTCATTGTTGATAAGCATTATCAGCCATTATCAACTGTTGCTTCAACTGAATAACCATTATTTGCAATGTTTTACCAGTAATTACTTTTGCCAATGACTTTTACTTAGAGCCTTAGTTACAGTATCTTACAGTAAATTGTTAGCAAGTTCATTAGTATCCGAATGCCATTCTACACACATGTGGTCATGAATGTTTAGAAGCAAAACCAAGAACAAATGGTGAATGTACAACAGCGTAATGACCTCCAAACATCCAAACAAAAAAGGGAGTATACAAAAACGGTAGGCCAACTGTTGCCTGTGTCAATCAAACTGGTACATTTCTGGAATTTCTTGAGGGTCATGGTTTTCCTTTAAGTAGCTGACACTTTTTTTAGGTACTAGACTGAAGCCAGATGAATAGCTCTACCGTTGTAGTGCCCGCAGAACCACTGACTCTTCAGGCAGCATCTGACCTGCCAGAAAGCAAGAAGTAGGCCTAAGTGCTTCGCTGCACTTTGGGATTGTCTACAACTGGTTGGTGGGTATAGGCCGCGGTTGATTGGTAGTTGGTGGTTTCAATCCCTATGAAAAATATGCTTGTCAACGAAACATTTGTCAATAATTACCAGGGGACAAAATGTTTGAAACCATCAAACTGATTGGTGGTTGATAAAGGTAATGATCATTACTAGTTGAGTTTGGCGCAAGTCTACCAGCCATCCCAAACAAATTTAGGAAAATCAAACATGTTTAGTTTAGACCACCAGCCAAACAAGGATTGTCATTACTTTAGCGAGGATTTCACAGTCATCTCACTGCGAGTGCACACACAAACATCTCAAGACATAAACATCAATAAGGATGTAAGTAGGTGTGACACCGACAAAAAAATGCGATACGAATCTGAGCAAAAACGTGCCTGGTGTCACTGCTTGCTACTACAGGTTGGTAAGAGCGGAGAGTGAGAGGTGGTTGTCACAGAAGGGGTCGATGAGAATCACAAACAGCTTTCTCTGACAACAGCTCGGATCATCAACCTAATCACAATGATGGAAATACCAGCGAAGTACCCTGCCAATACCCATCCCTCCCTAATTGGATCACCGGCTTGCTGGTGGACATGGACCCATCAATGATAATGCCTCAAATCATGTGACAACTATCATCATGAACACCACAATATTTCAGGCCAATCCCATAGGTGAAATTGTGTATAGGTGCATGCCAGCATTCCTTCTGCCTATCTGTATGCAGGCAAACATTACATTCTGTCTTACACAACATCGCACTACATTAGAATCATATCACATGGCACAAAGAACTACATAGAAACAATGGGACGCTAATGTTCTTTGATTGACACCTACACTTGAACACCTATTCATTTACCTCTATGTGAATGAACATATAGTAACATATTTGTTTTTACATGGAATCTCTGTCTGTATGCACCTTGTGTTTACTGGCAGTCCGTGCGTGCATTGCATGGCGTTGCATGGCATGGTATTAAGTCCCTGCAAGCAAATAACACACGCCAATTCAATCATATACAAAGATGATGTAATTTACCAAAGCGCAATGTCAAAGTCAAATCACATCCCGAATAATTAATCTTTACATCTCAGGTAGTCTTTTGCCAAACCAAAAAAAGCACATTTTTGGAATATAACGACCTCTCAAAAGAGTTCCCAATGGCAACATCACCACAGCGTGCCAGGACACTATCAATGCCAACGCATAGATATCCGCTCGGTCCGTATATTGTTCCTAGGCGGGGCACCAATGAAGGGCTGGCCACCGGTGGCCCGCTCATGGTGAATTGCCGCGTCACGCAGCTTTGAAATGACTGGAAAGGTGGGGTGGTTGATTGGTTGACTATATCTTGTGGTTGGTCGTTTCAACCCCCACTAAACCTATTGGTCAACCAAACAACCATTTCATTGTTAGTTCTAGGGAAAATAACAATTGCTTCAGAACACCAACCAGTCTTTGTTCCTTCTTTGGAGGTTAGGATTATCAAAAGTCATGACCCACAATGCACATGAATCTTTGCAGGTGGGTAGAAAGACAAAGCACATGTAATAATACTTTCTAATTCCTCCACATGCTTTCCAGTAAAACTATTGCACTGGGAGTCACCGGGAGGCCAGGTCCAGTCCAAATGGAAAAGTTTTGCATATTTGATCTTTTGCTCATCGACCTTTGTTTACCATTTCACCAAGAAAATCACAATGGATTATCAAACATTGGTGGTTGATATTGACCCATACCCCGCTGTCATTTCATACGCGAAAGCCGTTGCGGGAGGGCCAGCTCGACACCCAGGGCCACTTCCCATGTTGACTTGGCAACGACTGGAGGGGGGCGACCCCACGGATGCGTGTTGGTGGTTAGGTTGCGATCCCCTTTAGGAAGCCGTTGTTCCACCACTACTTGAGCAGTATGAATGGTCCACTGATCAATGACCTTACGCCTTGAAGAATGAACTGCTTTCAGTTGACCTTTATTTCTGCATTGATCAATGGCAGCACGGTCAACCGATCAAGGCATTACTTCGAGCATTAACCATTACTTCAGTTGAAGCTTAGAGCAAAGCTTGCCATTGTTCAAACATCGCTTAAGAATCCCAATGGCCCATTAACTACTTAAGACAGTGGTTTTTAGCAATGTGTTCAACCCACTAACTACTTAAGAATCCCATTAATTAACTACTTAAGAATCCCATGAATTTAGCAATGTGTTCAACCACGTTCAACCATTACTTTCCTTAAGAATCAACGATTCTTTGCATCTCTGGGCGTCACAGCTATCCCAGCTGAACGCAACAACTGGACACCCATCCCCGCCGAGGGTCGTGTCGACAAACCTCAGGCGCCATATATCTCCAGGTACCCACCTCAAAAACGCCACCAGGAGTTTTTGTCACGATGATGGAGTGAGCCATAATGACGGAGTAATGGCGATTTAGCGATGGACATATGGTTTAGCAATGAACATATAGTTTAGTAATGGCGGTTTAGTAATCATGATTTCTTAATTCTCATGCATTTTGAATCTATGAACAAACATGATGGTCAATTGTGGTCAAGTAATAGCTGATGATTCGTGATGATTGGTGGTGGTGGAGGATGGCAACTGTGATTCGATGCTGATACGTAAATGTTGCAGAATATGATGGTTGATTACAGTGACATTGATGACTACTATTGTTATATTGATCGCTGATGGTTTATCAACATATTTGTACTTGATCCTGTTTGATACCTATCAATGATGACGACTCAATAAATTTCTCCCACACATCAATCCGCCATTCTGTAGAAACATCATACGTGACTAAAACAAGCTTCTTGCCAGGCTAGGGTGGTGAGAATGTGTTCAGTCATTGCTCATGCTGAAGGAGATTGACCATCATGAATAGCAAATCTCTGGCTGACCTGGTCGCGTGGAAAATCCACCATTGATACGGGTCTTTACCCATGAAAGCTGGTGATTTTGAGCGCAAGCAGGTTACGGACTGCCAGAGTGCATTTATGAATCGATGATTAGATCAACAAGTGGAAGCTCACCGGTAAAACCTGACAGGAAAATCCGATCCCATTGTGTCTCAGCTTTCAGCTTCAAACTGAAGTAAGATATTCCTTACTGCTGGGGATGATTACACAGATCCTTTCCATCATAAATTCAATCTACAATTATCATGAACATATGGGCACCCCACAAAATATCCAAAGAGTTGTAATATAATTAGTGGAACCGACCAGTGCACATGTCGTGATAGACCTGCGGCAAATGAAATGGAATCCTCTGTAGATGCGTCCAATAGTCTGTGCATAATGCACAAGGAACAAGATGTAAACATATATGTCACATGTCCTTGAGCAAACAGCATACATCAACATACATATGTAATGTATCCAAACATATTCATAGTTATAATCTCTATGTGCAAATAAACATAGGCGGTACACATTTGCACATACGTAGGAAAACCAAGGAGCTAAACATAGACAAACACACCTGGATCTTTGAGTTAGCCTTTGAAGGTTAGGAACCACCATTAGGATTTGATTGGTCTTGACAAAAGAGGCTATTTTTTTCACTTCGTCTCATGACATGTCTATTGACATGTTCAACCCACATCAAAGCTTGCTAAGGGCCTACGAGACCGAGACCGTTGTTTGCAGTTACTGTAGAAGGGGTAGCTGCAATCTCAAGGGAAGCAAAACCCATGACGGGTCACTATGACGGGACAAAACCCAAATGGCTCCCGAAATCGCCACATTGTTATGGGATTGGATGACCAGAACAGCAACACCACAAATACTGGCTGACTGGCAGCCCTGAACCTAATGATGCTGGTGAAAATTAATGATGATGACGTTGACGATGACGATGACGATAATGGATGGTGATGATTATTATCATTACTAATATGCTGATATTGCTATTATTCTTATGATGATGATGATGATGATGATGATGATGATGATGATGATGATGATGATGATGCTGATGATGAGGATGATGATGATGATGATGATCATGATCATGATCATGATGATGATCATGATGCTGATGATGGTAATGATCATGAGGACGATGATTGCGATGATGATGATGATGATGATGATGATGATGATGATGATGATGATGATGATTGTTGTTGTCATGATTGTGATGATGCTGCTAACATCTGCTGGCGTTGATGGCGCTCATTATAAGATTTGTTTGCTTGAGTGTAGTGCAGATTCAATAGTTGATAATGATGAATGGTACATGATGCAATGCATGATGCAAGAGACTTGTGAGCAATGGTCTCCCGCGTACAACATCGGTTCATACCCGAGTGAAACCCTGCCCCTGCCCTTGATGTAATCACTCCGAGGGACCCTGGTTTACTTTGAGAGGTGGTGAATTAATCTTAGAGGCTCGCCAAGGTTGTTTCTTTGTCGCTCATCGATCGTCCAACAAAACACTGTTTGTGATACCTTGGATTTGCCAGGTTTGTTTTAGAAGCTGATTGGCCTTGGACATCATCATAGTTATACCTTGGACGTTGGCCCAACCTGCAGATCAGCAGTTTTGCCAAAGGACGCCGCCCGTCATTTTGTGGTGCTCTGAATCTGCATGGCCTTTGCCTGGCATCACCTGCACACCCGATGTCCATGTGCGGGGGCCTTGAAGCCACAACTCACCCCCATGAACATGATCATCATCTGAAAGCCATTGATTTTGAGGGGGTGAAGGGGAATGGTACCAATTACTGTATACACCACTATTTCAAGAAAAACTATTCTTTTCTTCCGGAATTCGGGAAAAGTAGGACATACCCTACAGAAATGGTTGTCCACCATGATAAACAAAATACGAACGGAACATGGAAATTCAAAATCATTACACACAACGGGCACTGTACAAATCCAACAGGGCGTCTGATGAACTTGCCAAACAGTCATTTTGGAGGGAAATAATCTTAAAAGACACTGGTACGCACAGCAATTGTGATTGTATCGGGTGACAAACGCAAGCCATTCCAATTTTCTGTCAAAGCATTCCAACCAATGACTTCTAGAACCCTCGGGGCCTTCAAGGGACATGCGCTCCAATTAGACTTTTCAAAGGCACTTAGTTGGCGGTTTCAACCCCTATGAAAAATGTTTGTCAACCATTTGGTAGTACAAGAAAAAAATATGTTCGAGACTGACAACCAACCCGCAAAACATGTTGCAAGAATACAAAAAATATGAATGGATGTGGCAGATGTTCACGGCCAAAGCTCCTTTTAACCACATGTTCACTTGGTGGAACAGATTCCATGAGGCAAAACACACCAGGGTGGGGAACTAGGATGTGCTGCTGGGGTACTGGGACATGACCATGTTAAATGACCTAAAGACGGTGAGTAAATCCCTATAGCCACGGCTTCATGTGTTGCAAGTGGGGATGCCTTCACCGACCACCTAATGCCGCCGCCTTGCTGATGCCCAAGTCTGTTACCTCGCAGCGGCTCTGGTGAAGTTTCACGTGATCAACGAAGACGCTCTGTGGCCATATGGGTGTTTCTCTAGCCATTAACAACCATTCGTAGTAATAAACCAGCCATTTTTGGAGGCTCCCTATTTTGAGAAACCACCATATAGACATGAAAGTTGTACACTAACAAACATGTTGTACGGCCTCTCTTAAATACCAAAACACATGTAAGAGTTGCATGTATGTACTGAAGTATAGATGTATATACATATTATAATATATGTACAATTGAAAATATGTATATGATTTTACAAACACAATTTCCATGCTGAGCACAAATATGAGAAAAACACAGGAGGAAATAAAATCGACATACCCACACACATGCAATTTTTCGCTGCCCGGTTCCTGTGACATGAATCGACCTTCCCCTGTACGTTGCCTTTCCTGCATACTTGGCCTGCGTTGGTAAATCACTTCTGTCCAGACTGCAGGAAATATTACTGCCAGTCTGAGCACACGTGCCACATCATGCCACATGTGATTCACGTCCCTGCCATGAGTCAACACCTCTGGTCGTGTGCAGTATGTGTATCATCTTGTGATTCAAATTTCAGGGATGCATTCAAAATTGTGTAGGTATGAACGGAGCAGCACCATCTTGTCGATCGCAAACAGTTCGCTTTGACAAAGTTCTGGGAGATGCATGCAAGTGTTGTTGATACATTCAACACATGCACCGTGGACAAATAAACACGAGTGACAATTTCATACAATCTCATCATTTCAGCTTCTGTTTATAAAACCTAGTTGCTCGTTGTCATCATCACCATGGCTGTTAGGGAAGCACCACCAAGTCCATTGATGTTTTGTTTGCGGAAAAACAATTTGTTCTCGGTTGCGATGCGATTTGGAAACCGGATCGCTAGTCTGGGACTTATCAACGTATACGCACCTGATGTATCCTGATGTGCTTCCAATGGAACACAGAATATCTCAATGGAACATGGCTCTTGAAACTGGGTGCTGCCGCCTTGCGGGAAGAGCATTACCGAATGCCTTATACATGTGTATGAATGTGTGTATATGCGTGGGTAAACATCGCCAATCACGCCGGTGATCCAAGAGTGAATGCTAGAAGGGTGTAAGGACAGTATTTCTGTGTACACATTTGGCATTGTGACTGATTACACAAACAAATGCCATATCAGTATGCAAACATAACATGCTATATCCCAGACCTTTGCATCAACCACCATCTGATCGACGCATGACATCTACATCAAACACAACAGCAAGTCACATCCATGGTTAGCAACTGGTTGGTCCATGGGTCGATTGGGATCACCACATAGAGCACTGCTTGGAGTGCAGATTGTCAGACCGGAAAGGTCCAATTTGATCCAATTTGAAAATATGGAATGTCACCAACACTGCTACTCGAGAATGAACCATAGCTACTTATGGATATAACATATTCATATATCATATTCAAATTACGGATCATAATCGATATACTTGCTCAGATTAACCACGAATCCTTCTTGTGGATATGTGTACTGCAGATAGTCCACCACAAGTGAGTCGTATATCTGTAGAACACTACGGTAGCAGTTGCTGGACCAGCCGGTCCAGCGTTGTGGCATCATGGCTTGCTCGATTTCTACCAAGCGCTTACAATACAAGCGCTTGGTTAACCACGGAGAGAACAAGGACTGACAACCAAACCAGTATAGATAGTAGCTGAATATATTATGGGTAAAACCACGGAGCAAAAACATCTTCAGTTTTTAAAGGTAAAACCAGTATGAAATACTAGAAAATGAACTATTTCTCATGGTTTTACCGTAGTTAAAATGATGAAAACCACTTCCAGGTTAGTTTGCCAAAGGGTAATTTAAAAAAAGGTGCGAGAACGAAATGGGTTTTGAACTGAACTACTACGCCATGCTGAATCTTGCTTCCTTGCAGTAATTTCTGGTATTTCTTGATCATGAGTCCTAAAAGTCCCTTGTATCAATGCTGCTTAGACACTATTGACCATCTGTAACTATCAGTTCACAGTCATTGTCCAATGATAAAGTATTTTGCAGCCATCAATTTACCATTATTTAGCTTCAAATAAGCGGAAGCCTGGGTGGATTGTTGAGAACGTCTATCAAGCAGTTGCTAGGAACGTTTATCAATCATTCTCAGCAGTTGGTACCATGGATTCTACTTCTAATACATATGATAAACGATGTGAACAAATTCTATCTAGACTGAGTTGATCTTAATCAGTCTGAACTATCATGGTCCTGGCTAACGATTGCCAAGCATCAACCAACTTTCATCCACTACGCAGTGAAACGTTCATAATAATCATTAGAATCACTCTCAACCTCGGTTGACCTTCATCATTGATCGTTATCAACCACGATTGTCCATGTTTCACAAGTAAGAACCACCATCAACGATGATCACCCGTCGTTCACCAGTATGAACCATCCATTACAGTAGCAACTGTGATTATTATCAATCATTAGCCATCATGAATCATTAACCATTATCAACCATTACTGTCGTTGACAATGATTCAGCAGCATGAATGGCTGATCATGCACCACATTGTTGCTCACCCTTCCATTGTCTCTGCCTTCAGTTGGAGGTCCTTGGTCAGCAACAAGTTGAGCCTTGTCACGCGAGGGTGTCTTGTAGCAAGGGCAAGGGCCGCACCCCCAAAGCAGCAGGTCACATGGTGGTTGAGCAAGGCTTGTGGTGTAACACGGATTGATATGGGCGTTTCTCTAGCCAAAAATGTACTCCTAAATCATCTTTTATTCACCGTTTGTAGCAATAAACCATCCATTTTGGGGGTTCCCTATTTGGCTGTGGGTCAAAACCCTGTACCCCTGGTTCCCCTATCATTAACCATTGTTTTCCCTATGATTTGGCTGGTTATTAACCCCCATTATTGGTTAGTCAATATTGACCCATGGCCATTTTGAGAAACCACCTAATATGGTGATAGGCCCGGCGAATGAATGGCACGCCATTCAGATCTTCAGAGATCAACTCAGAGTCACCAGGCATAGCGAAGTTGGCAACCAGTCCTTTCAGTGCATAAATAGACACATATGGCGAGCTGGGTCAAGCAGTTAACCAACCAATAATGGTGGTTAATAACCAACAAACTATAGGGAAAACAATGGTTAATGATGGGGAACCAGGGGGACTAAGGGTTTTGACCCACTGCCACATGTTTGCTTGTGTTGTCTTGGGGACAACTTGTGGATAGATGCACCTATGCGAAGCCTTCGCGAATGGTTCTCCACATTGGAAACTGCCTGCGCCAAGCTTTTGTTTTTCGAAGGACCTGAAGTCTGCCATGGAAAAGCCTTCGCAAAGTCGAGGTTCGTTGAAATTCTGTACATTTCATACAAACTAAATCCTCAGTAGCAAAGAACCTCGACATTGCAAAGCCACATTTTGGAAATAACATGTACATTTTGGAAAAGCCACATTGGTTGCGCATGTTCTTTTATACACAAGCAAATCCTCAGTAGCTACCCACTGTTGGCCAACTCTGGAGCCAAGCAGCATTGACAAATCTCAGTGCATCTATGCGCTATACGACGCATGCTGAGCTGTAATATATATATATATATAATAAATAAATATATATATATATATATATTATACTATATATATTATATCAAATAAAAAATATATATATATACATATATTTACGAGAAACCCAGTGTCCTTAAAACTTCTTGAAGGGACTATACCATCATGCCATGATATGCTATTGCATGCTCGAAAAGTGCCTTCACGACTCAAAACTGCAGGACCCACACGAAGTGCCCTCACGAGTCTTCGTAAGTAACCTTACCTTTAGCAACTTTAGTAAAGCAACCTTTCGCAACTTTAGTATCCAAAAAATACAAATACGTTAACCAACCTTTAAGAACTTCAGTATCCAAAAAATATAAATGCATAAACCAACCAACCATCATCCCACCATCCACCCAACCAACGTCGCCGTGCGACGGCTTCAGGTCCCGATGGATGATGGGCTGATCGCGGCCATGCAAATAAGCCAAGGCCTGGGACCCATGGACACTGGCGGTCATCCTGTAGTTGTTCGCTCAGGTCCTAGAGCTGAGTTGTTGCAACTTAGTAATCCACTAGTTGAACTGAGGTCCCAGAGTCGTTGTAGAGTACAACAGGGATCCTGAGATTTGAACTGAGGTCCTAGAGTCCTAGCTGTTGAACGACATCATTATTGATTTATAGATATGGCTATGGGTCAATATTCACATATATGAACCATCAATAATGGCTATTAGTCCTAGCAGTTAAACGACATGATCATTGATTTATGGTCGTGATAGTCATGTGGTTACTGATAGAAATGGTGTGATAATCAGTTTAAACACAGGATTATCATTGTAGAGTACAATAGGGATCCTCCGATTTGCCGAAGCCTGAGGATCCAGCTTCATAGTTTCATAGTGATTATATCATAGCTAGTAAGCCCAGATCCGTAACTGGTCAACTTAGGTCGTTGGGTACCACTTATGGTTCACTATGTAATTTAGGTCAAAGGGAACTATGAGTCCTTAAGCCTTAGTACATGATAGATGATCCGCTTAGAGTCAGAGGGTCCTAGGAATTGGTATGGTCAAACCGGGGGTAACTACCGGTGTAGATGTAACTATAGCATAATGATTTAATGGCGCACCGTAACCAGCCTCACTGGGGACATCACTTTGAATGATATGAACAAACTGCTAATAGTGCACAAATAATACCGTAGCCCATTGACCTAGGTCTACTACTTCATTGTGAACAAATTAGATTTGACAATATACGTTAATGACCACAGGTATATAACCACAGGGTTTGGCAATCACATTATCAGGGCATCAGAATCAACCTCGATTCATATGTTTGCAACATATTGACAACCTAGAACATTATCAGTAATCATGTAATGACCATTGGGGATACCCTGATTCACATTCCATTGGCCCTTGGAAACAAACAAATCTTGGCTATATGTTAAAACGGTTTCGTGGCCGGGCACGGATGGCTTATTGACGATGGATGCGTCTGGAACAATGCATCTATCAAGGATAATGGGATTGCAATCATTACAGCCATGTTGGATTGAGAATAGGTAGCAAAGCACATGTTCCTTCCGCAACATTGAGCGGGGAAATTGCTCGCTTTGCTGAGTCAGCCTTTTTCTCTGGATGCTTTCTCTGTCCAACTAGGCAGAAGCTGGTAATTAGCTTCTTTGCATATTCATTTCCCTGATTGGTGGTTGAATCACCCCTCTGAAAAAATATGTTTGTCAATCACCCAAGCATCCCAAAATGGGGAAAATCAAACGTGTGAATCAAAGCACCAACCAACTAATTGTTGGACAAACACGGAGTATCCCATAGTAACCTGTTGGCTACACCCCCATTGAAAATCACCAGCTGATGCTTGGTCTGGTAAAGAAGTGCCATCTCCAAGGGGTCGCAAAGCACTAGGCCCATCAGCCTCAACGAAAACACAGAGTAACAACATCCATCTTCACTGACCTTTGCTCACCATTATCCATTGAGCAGTTTAAACCATCATGGTTTCTCCATAGACCACTAACAAGCTTGAATAGACATTAATGGCTACCCAGGATGAAGCTAAACCCCTGGTTGATTATCACTAGGGGGGTTCCCATTTTAAGGGGGAAAACCAATCGGCGAACTTAGGGGATACCCCTCATTAATAAACCTAGGCTTTAGCTTCATCCTCGGTAGCCATTAGTAGCCATCTGTGCCGCACAGCGCGGCGCCTCGGCGGTGGATTCGATCCATTGCAAGGCCACAGCGTAGCGCGGCTTCCAGTGGGGCTCCTGCCTTGGATCGAATTTTTTCCAGCGCTCGTTGGGTCAAGCAGTGCTGGTGAAGGCTGGAGAATAGCTGAAGCTAATAGGGGTAATAATAGGGTTCATCATAGGTTAATTAATGGTTAATAACGGTAATAATAGGGTTAATCATAGGTTAATTCATGGTTAATAACGGTAATAATAGGGTTCATGATAGTATAGGTTAATTAATGGAGTTAATAACCAATAATAGGGTTCATCATAGGTTGATTAATGGAGTTGATAACCAGTTAAACCAAGTTAAACCAACAACAAGCTGGTTAATGATTGATAACAAGGGGGTAATAACCAACAAGACTAGGGGATAGACCAGCTATACATGGCGAGCTGGGTCAAGCAGTTAACCAGCCAACGTTCATGGGGGATAAGTTCACCAGTAATTTCATAGAGAAAACGAGCTGGGTAATGATGGGGAACCAGGGGTGCTAAGGGTTTTGACTGACAGCCATGTGAAGAATCATGGATCCAGGATTGAGAACGTATGTCGTTCATTAACGGTTAATGGTGAACTGATGGCTATCTTATGGTCAACTAATGGTTGATGGCTGAGTTTTATGAAGGTTGAGGGTCAATACTTGTCAATAATGGTCAATGGTTAATGAATGGATGGTGAATAATGATGAATAATGGTTGGTAATGATCGACAATGGTTAATAACGGTCAATAATTGCCAGTGGTTCATAGCGGTTTGTATTGATTATTTAATGGTTAACTAGTGATTAGTGATTAATGATTACATGATCAATCCGATGCCAAACGGTTAGTGGATGATCTATAGTTAATGCTTCATGATTACTCCAATCAAACATCTTTAATGGTTCTTTGATTGAATACACTGGCTAATGGCTCATCATACAACATAGTGTGAATATGTGTGAATTGGTTTATATACACCTGTTTTTTTTAGAATGCTAAATCTTGTTTGATCATGGGCAATAATTTCTGTGGTTCATATTGGTTGATCAAAGTTCATCTTGATCAGTCATAGTTAACCAGGAGTGAATCATGACCAACCGCATGACAATCAGCAATGGACATCAAGGGTTCCGTGTACTGAATGATAGTGAATAATGGTTTTTGATGTGTAATCATGCTTCCTAATTGCTGGTCAATAAGTGTGAATGCTGAATGCTGGTCAAAATTTGTATCATGATCAATCACTCTTCATCATGGCTGGTACTTGTGAATGGCTTTGTCATATGAGATCGTCCATTCATGCACCACAAGCAGCATATATGGAACCTATCACATCACTGGTCCCCTGGGACGCTGAAGCTGCCAACTCGGTGTGGCCGGGTCACGAGCTCTCTCGATTTCTTCGCATGTAGTTCTCCACGTCCCCACCTGCCACGGCTTCACAGCTCGTGACACAGCGCTACTACGAGCGTAGGATTTTTGTGAAACCAGCTGAAACCAGCCATGCCATACCATGCCATGCATGATTTGAGGCCAACATTTTTTTCGAGGATTTGTGGCTACAGCGGGCAAAGCTATGAGTGAAAAGTGTTGTCGAAGTACAGGCAACTTGAGGTAGCATGACCGGAAAAAAATGTAAAGTCAGTACTTAACCAACCAGTTGGACCCACAATGACCAAAAACCGTCCATATAAGGTATCAATATGAACGGGTCTTTCCATCTTTCCATCATCGCATAGGAAGCTCCTCCCCAACACGTGACCGACATCGCTCAACCACAGCTTGTAGGCTCGGCCTTCCATGTATTCTGTCAAGAAAACTGGTCCCTGGCTCCTGCAGAGCGCAAGAACTGCAGCAGCGACAGTGGAGCCACAAATGGCGTGGCGAAGGGCGTCGTCCTTTCCCTCACTGAGTTGGAGAACAGGCTGTGGGTACCCAGCTTCATGGAACCCCTGGAGACCCTGGAACCCAACAATCAGCTGAGAAGACCTCCGCGTTCCTTTTCAAAAATGCATTAAACAAGTCATTCATCACTGCTTGGCACACGATCCATTGTCCTGTCTGTTGGGATTTTGGGTCGTTCTTGATGAATAGTAAGGTTGGTTGGTTGGTTGGTTGGTTGGTTGGTTGGTTGGTTGGTTGGTTGTTGGTCAGATTGCTGATCCCGCGGTCCGCCTTTCCACTGTCAAACAACCAGTAATCATCAATAGCCCTTGTTGATCACAATGACCTTTCAGCAAAACTAAAGTCGAATAATATCATAAACAAGCATTAGTCATCAATAACAATTCATCATAGATAACCGTAAATCATAAATAACCATTGTATGATCACAACACTAAAGTCATTTCTGAACATCGCACGCAGTATAGACGAATCCCTGTTGGTTGATCAACATGAATTGCCACTTCAACAGCATAATATGAATCTGTAATAACCATTGCTGATCAACCAAACCATAAGTTGATCTACAACTTCACCAAACGTTCAACATGCAGTAATAGCCATTGTTGGCCAACATTTGTTGAATGGTTAGTAACCATTGTTGATCAACCATTGGCTGATTGCTTGATATTGACCCATAGCCATACGATTCTTTAACCTTGGTTGACAAACCTCAATAAATCATGGTTGAAATCATCATTACGTACAGATTTGGCTGTGGGTCAAAACCCTGTACCCCTAGTTCCCCATCATTAAGCTTTGTTTTCCCTATAGTTTGTTGGGTATTAACCACTATTATTGGTTGGTTAATATTGACCCATAGCCATACGATTCTTTAACCTTGGTTGACAAACCTCAATAAATCATGGTTGAAATCATCATTACGTACAGATTTGGCTGTGGGTCAAAACCCTGTACCCCTAGTTCCCCATCATTAAGCTTTGTTTTCCCTATAGTTTGTTGGGTATTAACCACTATTATTGGTTGGTTAATATTGACCCATAGCCATACGATTCTTTAACCTTGGTTGACAAACCTCAATAAATCATGGTTGAAATCATCATTACGTACAGATTTGGCTGTGGGTCAAAACCCTGTACCCCTAGTTCCCCATCATTAAGCTTTGTTTTCCCTATAGTTTGTTGGGTATTAACCACTATTATTGGTTGGTTCATATTGACCCATAGCCATTTGTCAATGAAAACCTGGTCGAACCTTTCTCTTGGTTGAGAAGCTGGAGGATTCACCAGCTGGGTGAATGGTTCAGATCGACACCAACCGCATGGAAACAAGATGGGTTGAACTGCTATGGAGGTTTCTAAAAACATTGGGCACCCAAAACATGGTTGTTACCGTTAGTTTATTAATGGTTAACAACGGTGATTGAGAAGGGGAGAACAAGCAATAATAGGGGATAGGGGATAGATATACCAACTATGATGGTTGGTTTCTCGCTAGAAATGATTTATGGTGGATGACAACCTGGGGTACCCCTCTGGCTTGAGAAATCACCATGTTGGTTGACCACTAATGCTTCAACCAATAATGCCGAGCCGTTACATGGGTTATATATACTGCTGATGGTGACCATAATCAACGGTCAAATGATCGAACTGGTGACCATGGTGGAAGACGATGGGCGATTCATCAATGCCCGTGGTGTAAAACCGTGAAAACCGCTGTGTGCAACAGTATCTAGCAAATGTTTCGACAAAAAATCGGTGTTTAAACAAAATCTGCAAAGTCAATGACTTGAAAATCGAGATTCCCGAACATGGGCTACCCATGATTACTGGAAACTCCTCGACTCCTCGTGGTGGTCCTCAAAAAAGTTAGCCTTCAACTTTGTCCTTCAACAGCATGAGATACTGTATATGTCCCTATCCATTGCAAACAACCAACTTGTCTTGTTCACGTGTGCTTGCAGCCCCAAGTTGGTATACCGAAAGGGACCACACAAGTATTCGGTGCAAATGATGGAGCCTGTCACTGTTGGAGCTGATGTACCAACCCAAAATGATCACTTATCACTTCCTGTGGAGGCACATTTTGGGAGCGGAGACCATCACTCTCAGCCGAGCACCAAAATCATGGCACTGGCTCAAAGCAACCCCCACATCACGTGTGATTGTCGCATTTTTTTGAAACACATACTGGTTGGTGGTCTCAAACCCTATGAAAAATACTAGTCAACCAACCATTTGTTGATGATTACCAGTAATTACTAGGGAAAACAAATGTTTCAAACCACCAGCCAGTATATCAATACCGTGTGTGTCTGCATGCAAATCTTTCTCCAAGGCACCCTATGTTTCTCATCTCCCTCATCCCGCTGTCCTCTCGAAACCAGCACCAATCAAACCGAGAATACGCGGATGGTTTATCGTGGAGAGGAGCTTCAGTTCGTGGATCATTTCCCTCAATGATGTCTCCTCAGTGGCAAGTCCAGGTACAAAGGGGTGATCCAGGGACGTTGAATCCTCGAACAGCAGCAACTAAATGCTAGCAGAGTTCGTACTTGGCATTTAATCCTCTCAACAACTTGTCTGCTCATATTTTTGTAGTGTTTTTTCCGGTAATTAGGGCGCTTTTGACAACCAATAAACCTGACACCCGCATGTGGGGCTACTAACACGCTATTCATATTTTACCCAGCGTACACTGCGATAATTGTGTCAACAAAGAGTCTATGGCCGATCAACAGCTATGAGATTGTGCAGCCATTTGGTGAACAACTAGGGATCGTTAATGGGCCTTGAGTGCACCCTTTTTTTTTGTGCCAATGGCAGGTCCAGTGTATCCCCGCCCTGAATTTCCAACCAGTTGACCCCCATGGGCCCAAGGCGACCAAATTGCTTATTCTGGGCCTGGGCGGATTTGCATCACCCGGTCATGCGTGTATTCTTCTTGTTGTTCTTCAACTCCACACGCTTGATATCCCTCTAGTGGTGAAGCACGAGAGGAAATCCTGGAGGAAACAAATACAGGGATTGATCGGCTGTGAGTTCATGATGTAGGAAACCTACGAGTTGCTCTACGTCTCGAAATGCCTAGGCGTCAGTATATCTTGGAGTTGAATGATCATCCACTTGAGTGGGTTTGCAAAACATTTGCCGAAACTCTTTCGGATGATATGGCTGTGGGTCAAGGGCGGCCCTGTACCCCAGACTGTTCACATCCCATAAATCACCCTGCACCAGTCTGGTTGCTGGGATGCTAATTCAGTTGCTTGGTTGTGACCTTTGGCCACTGCCATGTGGCCACAACTCTCGGGGCCCGTGCGTAGCTTGTGCAATTTTTTGGACATATCCCCGCCAATCAAGAAAGCGCCCACCAGTCGCATCATGGAATAAGTGCCATCGACCACTATGAACCAACCTGTGACCACATATTGACCAACAATTCAATATTCTCAACTACGGGTCGGCGGTTTCAACCCCTATGGAAAGTGTTGGTCAACCAATCATTTGTTAATACTTATATACCAGGGACCAGGGAAAATGCAACATATTTAAAAAGCACCAACCAGTTCTAGTCTGGTAAACTAACATGGCAATGGAAAATCCACCAATTATTCATGGTTCCCCAGGTTTCTCTACAAAATATCGTGATTTTTCATTGCTATATATGGCTGTGGGTCAAAACCCCGTACCCCTGGTTCCCCTTTCATTAATCATTGTTTTTCCTATGAAGTTGTTGGTTATTAACCCAACCCCCATGAAATTGGTTGGTTAATATTGACCCATAGCCATATTAGTTTACCGATGTGTAACCATTCTCAACTCGGTTTTCAACATTTCGCCTTCGCCGAGCTACACGAGTTTCCGCACTCTCAGGATCGATCTGCGATGCGGTTTTCGTGGGCTTGGGGGTTGCCATTTGGTCGGCCCGGAAACGCGTACGTAAAGAAGTGCATACCAAAGGAACCAATAAATGAAGAGGAGACACTTGTATGAAGAGGATACAGATGTACAATGATACAAGTACAGTATCATTGTATCATATCATTATATCATTATGTATCATTGTACATCTTCATATTACCGATGTATACAATCATTGTACATGAAAGAGAGAGAAAGAGAGAGAGGCATCACACCTGATCCAAGGAGGTGAAACATCCACAGTAGGCAACCAGGGAACCCCGAGTATGGATGGTTTTTACAAAGGCAAGTGGAAGGGTCATGTATATATATATATATATATTAAATTAAATATATTATATATATATATATATAAATATATATTATATATATATTAAAAATATATATATATATATATATTTGAAACCACATGGCCAAACATCGTCAACGGGTGCACCGGGACTGTCGCACGGTGTCGCACGGTGGCTGTCGCACCTGGGTTTGCTTGAAAAGATCTGCTTTAATTCGCTTCGCCACAACCTGGAGCGCTCGCTCGATCAGCTGGAGGTCAAGATTTCAGACATTTCAACGCATGCAATGATGGATATTTCTCAAGCCATACTGCCAAATCATCCAATTATAATCATTTAATGAACCCAACATTTTTTGAGTTCCCTATTTTAAGAAACACCCAACGCAAAAATGTCAAGATTGGTGCAGGTATCCTTGGATGGTTCGTTGCTGCGATTTTAGCGACTGGCGGTACAGTACCACCCTTGGTTCATTAGTCCAGACAGCTGCATTTTTTTTCCACATGTGCAGGCATCGTTGGTGGCTTGTTTGATGGAATGTTGCTGGTAAACAAATCGTGATTTTCTTGCAAGTTGCGATGATGATGTTTCTTGATGGTTCATAAACTGACCATTCGCTACTAGCCATCTGTCTATCTAACCATCTATATAATGATTACTGAGCGCAAACAACTTCCCACTGGTAGCTTCACGCCCATGTCAATGTATATCGAATCCAAGAGGGTACTTTACATGGCTTACATTGGGTGATAAACGGTCAGTAGTCGCAATTAGATCATATGATTCATATGATCATATACGATGGATGATTATATAATGGAGAGTCGATCTATAGATGTTGTTGGTAACAAACCATCAGGAAGCATGGCAAATGAATACTCCTCGTGCTTGTAACCATGATACTATCGAAGTGTCATCGTACCGGCTGAGAAATCTACACAGGTCAAAGAAGCTATGTTGTTTTGTTGGTATGCATGTCTGTAGGTATGTACATATTCTTGAGCGAATATGAACATGTAAATGCATATCAATGTGCCTTTACAACATGTACCATTGATATCCATTGATCAATTTGTAAGGCACCCTGAGGCACTACCTGGATATTAATGCATAGTTCCACATGACCAACAGATTGTCATCCGAAACGAAGGAACCAACAACATCCAACAACTGTTGTGCAGGGGACATGGTGGATCCAAAGGCACCAACACCAAGGAATAGGTGCAACCAGGAGTGCGAACAGGTGTAAGGGCTCCAAAAACACAACGAAATGTGAGAGACTGGTTGGCAAGACCGGCTGCCATGATAAGTCCTGTAAGTTGGTGTTACCCTGTAGGTTGACAGCCATGATCCACACCGACACCAACTAGGGCTGCAGCTGTCTGTCCCTTCCAGTTCGCGATGCAAACTGTACCTCAGAAACTCCGACCGGTTGATCAGCGATTGAGAAACTATCAACCAGCATGGCTCACAGCAACAAAGCATGATCAATTGGCTGCAACCATCCATTTGCTTTACCCCTCTGAGATTCACTTGACATGTGTATTGTGATCCAGCCACTGGCGCATACCGGCACAATGGCGCAATGATTGGGAGCAGTTGTCAACAACACGGGCAGCTGCATCCCTAATTGTTGGCTTGTTGGAAACAAAAAATTGTCTATAAAACAGAACCTCTATACGAACTGCAGAACGGGAGCAATTATCAATGTAGTTTTCAATTCCAGTTGATGCTTCTGGTTTAGAGAAACAATTGTCCTCCCAGGTAGTGAAAGACAGTGTTGACACACATACATCTCAAAGTTCTATCTACGCAGGGTGGATCAAATGTTGGCGTATACACGGTGGAGCAGGCCAAGAATCCTGTCCATGCCATAATCTCCCTGCTAGTGGCTGAACTCCCTCCAGCTGTTGCAGTTGTCTAGCGGATGTGGAGGTCACCGGAAGGCCGCTAAGGTTCAGCACAAGATCCTGGCTATGGAATAAGTGGACCCCATTCTTTCTCCACCCTCCAAAGCCCATGGTGTTCCATCCAAACTGGGGCTGCCTGTTTATGGACTCCCACTTGGATGGTTTCCGAAGTCAACCACTGCGCTTCATTAGGAGGAGTATTCAGCCAGTGAAGTTTCCGGTAGATTCTGCGGATTTGATATTTGGGTATGTGCCAAAATAGGGTCAGCGGTAGCCCACCAGAAAATGATCATTTTACATCATTTTACCACGAAACCAAGGGTTTCGAGGTACCACTATTTTGGCACAGACCCATGTGTTGATGCTATTTCCCTGAACAACGCCGCGGAATCAAGGTCCCTAGTAGTCCCTCAGAAGCCGTCACTGCCGGTGGTCCAAGAAATCTGACGAAGATCCTATCCCCAACTTTTGGGGAGAACTGGAAGAACTGAGGCAGTTTGGAACGGCACATGGCTTCTGTCGGCCATGGCTACCGAACAAAAGGCCTGTCCATGGCCGAACAAACAGCAGCGATAGATCCAAAAACTTGGGACTACAACAGCTAGCATGCTCGGGATCTGCTCAACCAGTTGGGGCGAACAAAATCAGCAGTGCTTCGTTGTTTGCATGCAAAAGTATCTTCGTTGAAAGATTCACAGGCCGATGCTGATATATATATATATATATACATATGCATATATATATATAATATGGTATCTCAACACAGCTTTTCCAACATCAAGTGGTACATGAACACATTCAGTAACACGTCGTAGGGTACCCAACTTCCGGACGATTCGCTGTTACTGCTGGAGTAATGAACGGTACCCCTAAGGCCCTATGACAGCAGGCTGCTTTGGTACTGGATCTGCCAAGAAACTCTTTAAAGTTGAACAAAGCACCTTTTTGAATGTCACATCCTCCACAGACATCAGCTTCCCCTGTGCGTGAAGTCCTTGGAATGAGGCCAGCTGACACTGGTGTTGCTTCTTCAAAACTGGCGATTCTCCGTTGTAGGGTTGAACACGGTTGAACCATTTACATCATATACCAAAGATCCACAGGTTGTTCAGGATTCCAGCAAATTATAAACTCTTACGCCCTACAAGTACATGTACAACAACCACCGCCGGGATGCTCCAAACTCTTCAGATGTCACCGCTGGAGTGTGAAGGAATCTCAGCCCTTGTCCAATGACGGAGGTGGACCCTACCAGTTCACCACCAACATCCACCCAATTGACCAGATATGGACCATGAATGACAATGATCAACCGGCTATAAACCAAAGAATCAATAGAACTTTGAGTGAGTTGCCCGCCAAACCAAACCAAGACAAGTCCTCGTGAGCGACATCAGGGCCTCCGAAAGATTTAGATAGATTTAGGACAATTCCCTGAAGATTCTGCCGTCAAAGCCCCACTAGCAATCACGCAACAGGCTTCGCTGTCTTTCCCAATGTGAAACTGTTGGATTTGGATCACGAGGGCTCTGATGATCAATGCCCAAACAGGCGACGTAGCAAGAGATGAGACGAGTCACTGAGGAAAAACACATCGTGCTTTGTGGTGATGCAATGTCGGCCAGCTGACCAGAACAATCATACACGATACCCTCTGGTAAACTAACATGGCAATTGAAAATCCACCAATTATTGATGGTTTCCCAGGGTTTCTCTACAAAATATGGTGATTTTCCAGCCAGCTATGTTAGTTTACCAGAGTGTACTGGCAACTGTCGGCAGAGTTTCTGGATGTCAGCATCTCCGGAAACACGTCGGTGGAATCTTCTTTCCTGCTCAGCTTGCGCTGCACAACTGGTGGCTATTCACCAAGCTGTCCGGCCTTGGTAGTAGAAGTTCACATTCGAAGAGAAACTCGTTGGGTCATTAATGGAATCTTCAACAGAGGTACAAGGAAACACACAGCCAGATTTCTGCAATTCCCAGTGAACCAATGCATCCTCCACAGTGAGCCAACAACCTCTATCCAACTGCTCCGATGCATAAACCTGTCTGCGGCAACACTGGTGGGGCATGAGCCATGACATGAATTGGGTGCTCACCAAAATACAAACTAGTCTGGCTGGTGGTTGAACCACCCCTATGAAAAATATGCTTGTCAACCGACCAACCAACCAACCAACCAACTATTTGTTAATACTAGGAAAAATAAAAAATGTCAATCAAACCACCAGCCAATGGTTGATCATTTTGAAGCATGCGGATCTTATGAAGAACAGCTTCATACAGTAGAAATGATAAAGCCAGTGAAGTCAGAAACATGGCAAAGGGCTTGCCCTGCATCCGACAACCACCAAGACATGCTTTTAGTTCCTGCATCCCTGAAACATACTTTTTGGGGGTGCAGGCACGCAACAGGTTACCATGGTGCCAGCATCTAGTAGTGAAACTGATGGGCTCTTGGCCTTTCTGCTTTTTGAGACGTTTGCTTTTTTGCACATGCACTGAATTCAACACGAATGTTGGATGTAAAATGTGCCCCTTGTTGCTCAGTCGATCTATCGCGTGGTCCCACAGCCAGCTCAACACGCGTCTGTGTATAGTCTCCGTACTGTCCCACAAAAAAAGTTCGCTTTTAGGTCTGAGCGTCCTTTTTTGATGTTTGGTCCTGGTCGTATGGATGACCCTGTGCAAATGGTTTGTCTCACACGGGGACTGTGCCACTGGTCTTACCCTTTTGGGTTCAGCATCCCCACGGTTTCACCATGCACCCTTGAGGGTGGCCATGCTTTCATCACCCAAAGCCTGGCCCAAATAGGAAACCGTTTCCCCTCTGCGGCAGCGCTCCTATCTACCTGGCACACGCGGCGATGATCGCAAAGACTGCCCACATATACATTGTCCATCTTTGGTCACATTGACAGCTATTTCTATTGTGGTCACCTACTAAGGATGCTTACCAAAGAAGAGGAATGGTAGAATCGCCATCTTTCGGTCGCTTGCTGTCTACATTTTCTTACACCCAAGATCTCAGACAAGACAGGGATGGTGTACCATGACTGGCTTCCTTGTGGTCCCTGCTGGTTCAACACGATCCACGAGTACTTGAATTGGTCAAGGAAGCTGTGTCAAGCAATTCTCTGGAGATTGCTGGTGTGCAAGGAAGAAATGCTTGTCAGACGAGTGGCCGCATGCGGATGAGAAATCCGCGGGGCCAGCAAGTTCAAATATAACTGGTGTACCGTGGGCCCATTTTCACAGCCAGGTGAACAGTTCCATCACCCCCAGGTGACGAGTGGGCCAAATGGCCTTGATCCCCGACACATCCAACCAGTGGACACAGCCAGGCCGAGGAGAGTAATTGTCTTACTGAGTATGCCCCAGGATTGACCACAAACAAAGGGTGCGGTTGGGTGGGGATTGGCTTGCTTTGTAGCTCCTGACTGTTTCTCTCATGATGATGAGGCATGAAAAATGTGCCAGACATGAGCCTTTGGGATGCTACAAGATTTTTGCTTGACAAATACTTAGTGTTCGGACTGGGATCTACCACCGCTCGGTTGGCAGCAAAATGGATTACAGAACCCTTCTTGCAAAGCGAGGCTATCCCCGAGTTTGGGTGTCAAAAATAGGGGTCTCCCAAATCATCATACATCATTTGCAGTAAGAAACCGACCCTTTGAGTTTCTCAACAATATGGTGGTTTCTCAAAATAGGGGTCCCCCCAAATCATCCTTTATTAGTCATTAGTCATTTATAGCAATAAACCAACCATTTTATGGGGCTCCCTATTTTAAGAAACCACCATATGTGCAACCAGCTGCAACCAATGAGAACAGTCGTCGGCTGCAACGCTGGTTGGCCACATGGAGCGGCGGGAGGCACGATCCCAGCGAGGGGTCGCCTCGCTGTGCTGACTGGCCGTCAGTCGACCACCAATTGACAAGCAGTTAAACATACATACTTATAGGCATAGCCTCCAAATGCCATCAAATGCCAGGTTGAACCATGTTGAAATATGTGGAACCATGTTGAACCATGTGGAACTATGTTGAACCATCCAACCGATTTTTACGTTGCAGCTTGGACCATGAAGCGTGCCACTGATCATGGCCTGCTTCACGGTCGAGTTGATGAACCCAGGAAGCACTACCTGTTGGGACGTGGCTCTGTACGGTTGGTAGTGTAATGATGGCCAATGATGATTAAAGGTTCTTGATGATGCCCGATGATGCTCATTGGCTGTGTTGGTTGATGGATGGCATTGTACAATGGTTGTCAGAAGGTGATAATGGTACAAAATGTTCAGTTGATCCTTGGTCAATAACGACCGATAAGTAAAAACTAAAGAGTATAAGATCGTTCTCATGACGAAAGGGAAAGGCGATAGCAACGATAGCATGTGGCCCTCCACTAGTGATCATGGTCACATGAAAAAGTGGTTGATTCGGTTCATTGATGGCGGATGAGATTCCGTTTGGTGATTGTTTTCTTGATTGAAGATCGCCCAAATGATGCATGATAAATAGTGTTGGTTGTTGGATGGTACTGCTGCAGTGCTGCTTGTCGACTGAAAACGACCGTTCTTGAAGCCTCAACAACGAAACACGTGGAAGAGTTCCACGTACGACATGAAAATACCCAAGCAGGCAATCAAGCAACCAATCATGACACCAACAATCCAACCAACAACGAAACATACAATCCAACCGGCAATCCAACCATCCAACCAACAATCCAACCAACCATCCAACCAAGCAGAGTCGAGGACAGCCACTGCACAGTTGACAAACGGCACCGAACGAGGTGGTTTCGATCTTTTACCGTTCTGTCAGAGTCAGACATTCCCACGAGCGATCACATGGGGCAGTGGTTGATGATCATTGATCTGGTCACCATCTGGTTCACCATTAGCAAATGATTGTGGTTCACATATTGACACCTTTTCATTTCGGGTTAGTGGCTTCAACCCCTGTGACAAATATGAGTCAACCAACCATTTGTTGATAACTACTAGGGAAAAGAAACATTTTTGAAACCACCAACCAGATTTGCTTGACGACAAAGCACCCACAGTCGCCCCTCGTGGGCGGTCGATCGTCACGGCAGGTTTGAACGAGAGCCGGGTTGATGTCTCGCAATGATCAGCGTGTTAAGCCAGCTAAGCAGGACGGCAGCCCCCAAAATGTGCGCAAACCAGGCTTTTCGCCAACCTCTGTACTGAGAACCGTACATTTTTTCATTTCAACAATGAAGACACGCGATCACAACCATGGGCGAGTAATCCCAAGTGTATGGGATACACCGAGATTCCCACACCACCACTCTGCACATGCAACGAGGCACAGGTGTTTCGTCATCGTCGTTGTTTCCTTCGGTAATGTACTGCGGTTGTGAACAAAGCTGCCTAGGCGTTCGTCCAATCGCTACAAACGGGTGGACTGAACCAGCCCTTTGCGGTTTTAGCTTAGCCTCCGACCCATAGCGTGTGTGTAGTAGCACAGTTCACAATTCGTACCAGGTTTGAACATCAGTACTATAACACTGTATATACACTACTTGCGTGCTATCAATCTGAAAACTTATGACTATCATGAGTTTCCCATGAATGTAGGCTATGCCCAACCCAAAAACCATTGTCACCCCCATAATATTAGCTGAGACATCTTCGGCTCCACCCATCTTTCTCTATCTCTCTCTCTCTCTCGCCCTCATGTACCCTCATGATGGTTGATATGCAACAAAAAAGGCAACCAAGGCACAACCAAGGCATCCTCAGATCATCAAATGATAAGCCAAACCTCAAATCCATAGCGTAGATACGCACATCTCCCACTACCTTTACTTAGTTGGGTGGTGCCCCAAAGATGGCTTTTCCTGCGGCAGGATTGCTGCTTGTATGCGTTCAGTGGTGACCCTAGCAATCTCTGAAGATCTCTCAAGTATACAAGGATTATAGAGTCTTGCTAAGTGCATCTATATAACTCTTATATTGATCATTGAAGTGCATCTAACTCCTATATTGATCAAAGGCGGAACTGATCCCCTGCTGTCTTGGCTTCGAAATCTCGGGCCAGGCGCTCCGCTGCAGCGGCCAAGGCACATTGTCAAAGGAGTTGTTGGTGTGACGCTTGCCTGAGCCAGGAGCCGCACAATCTGATGTCCAAGCTTTCTGAAGAGCCCTGGCTTTATATAGAGTCAGTTAACCTGGCTTTATATAAAGTCTAACCTTTCTGAAGATATCCTACCTTTCTGATGCAAATCCCCTTTGTATAGCCAGAGTCCGACATTTCCGAGAGGAAACTCTGAGGGAACAAATTTGCGCATGCAAGTCGGATTTATTGCACTGACAAAATATCCAACAACTTTCAACTATAGAATGGTATATAATTAGAATCATAATAAGAACCGCCATCTCTGCAAAACCTACAAATAACACAGCACTAAATAAAATGATCTGCGCAAGGCAACAAATTGCAATCCAACACCTACTTCAACTCACAGTGGGAAACACAACTGACGCCAATGAACCTGAAGCAACAAATTCTATAGTTGAAATATCACAGGAATGGTATTTGTCAAATCTGTTGCTTGTTTTGCATCCTTTTGCGCCATTGCAGGTCGTTAGATTCTGTTAGAACGGAGTATGCGGATGGCTGTGCGGAACTATCACGCTAGAATGTCTATGGCCAAGACCAATCACAGGTATCTCAAGAATATGCTCTGCATCGACGTGCGCTTGCCGGGCTTGTCGGTGGCACCGCCCGAGTGCCCGCCTCTGATGACCCATCATCGCGCACTGATGGCGCGCCTTGAAGGGCGAAGGGAAGACGTGGGCCGACCATCTGGAGATGAGTCTTGGATGAGTCTTGATGAGATGAGAATTTTTGGCACTTTATCAACAATCATAAGCTGAAATTGACTGTCGAAAATCCTGGTTGTGCCACACTGATGCTTTGATTCGCTGATTTTGCAGCTATTCAGCAATCAAAACCTGATCAAAACATCCGTGTGACGTCTCCCTTGACCACCACTTCAATGAGGTCACCAGGTCACCAGGTAAACTGAGTGATGATGGGGTTTTGCCATCCTTCGAAATTTCGTCTAAACCGGGCTTGTCAACTTCGACTCCTTTCATCACATCAGCTACTCTGGAAAAGCTGATTCGCACATCGTGGTCTACCCTGGGCGGGTCATGACCGTTTAACCGCTTCAGAACTGGTAGTTGGCTTATTGTGGCGAATAGTAAGGGAATATACCAACATATACCAACAATGTATCCGTTAACGTGAGATCGTTTCCATCGGAAAAATCATATTTCTCAACATGAGACGTATTTCTGTGGCAAAAACTGGAGGTGGCAACAATCATGAAATGGGATCTCCCAAGGAAATGAGAGCATCATCCAAGCTTGGAACATGATAACAACCACCAACCACCACCGTGATTACAACCTGTCCCCTTCGGAAAGCCTTGAGCGGCAAATGTACTTACAGGTTGGCACTATTGTCCAACAAAGATGATGAGCTAACCATTATAAACCACTACTAACCATTATAAACCACTACCAACCTTTATACACCACTACTAAGCACTACAAACCACTACTAGCCTATGATCTGAACGAGTTTGATTCTCAGTTCATGCGTTTCAAAAGGCCTGCCACCACATCTCCCTTCAGACCTGCCTGTCCGAAAGCCTGCGACAGTGAAGAGGTGGCACAGAGGGTCATCCAAGCGTTTTAACCACTGGTTAAATCGAATTATTTTACCAACCAGTATGGAAAATCAATAATAACCATAATGTAAAATTGTAAAATAAAAATAATTGGTTAGATGGTTACTGACACTAACCAATGGAAAATGTCAGTTCACTCAGAGTTCACTCTAATGATATGATATCACATGTGAAATCTTACTCACTATTTTTATTGGTCAAAAAAGGTCCAACATGGTCAAACCCAAGATAGGTGGCCCGAAAGTTGGTCATTCAAACTTTGTGGTCTTGTTGTTGTGGCGGTGAGTGAAACCCACGATTTAAAGATTGCTTGGACATGGAACTCCCCTCGCAGCTTGGCTTTCCATGTGTCGCTGCCCCACTCCAGCAACGCAGTTTGGACTCTGGCACCGAGTAGTGATTTGACACAAGCAAAAAGACCGAGTGCTCCACAAAACGCTACAGGCTCTTAATCATGACAACACTAAGCATATGGAATGTCACACTCTGTCAAACTAACCTGAAAGCCTGGAAGTGGAAAATCCACCATTTACACTGGTTTACCCATAGACAATGGTGATTGTTAGCTTCCAGGTTATATATGGTTTACCCGAGGGTATATGGAATGGTAAACAATCGTTGGTTCTACAACTGTGGCATTCTGGGACTCCCAGCAAATGGATCAAATACCAAGTTGGCCCCGGTTCCTACACCCCATGCTTCAGCAGGTTCATGGGTGCAGCAAGCTTCCTGCAATCTGGAGAGCGTCAACCATTAAATCAAAGAGTAAAATGGACGGTAAAAGGTTCAGTTCAACCCAAACGAAACCATCAATATGGTACAATGCACAACATTGTCTTCCATCTCACCCGCAGCTGTTCTCAACGACTGTCAGCGTGTTGGCTGCGATTATCATCGACCTTCTTGAAAGGGAAATGCCTCTGTCTGTTGGCTTCACCCTTATACAAAACACCAAGGCCAAGGCATATACATCACCATTACCATGGTTGTAGCCAAGCATTTTAATTACGTATGCACATGATTGCACATGATTGCACATGATTGCACATGATTGCACATGATCGTACATGTATATATGATCATGTCATCACCAATGCCAACATAGCTGATTGCACACATACCGGCAGAGCTGAGCAGTGATTCCGAAACCATACTTTTTTACATTCTTGATAGATTCCATTGGAATTCCTCCTTCAATTCATTGAATTCATTGCAAATTCATTACCACAAACCATCACTAACAGCTGTTGGCCATGATTAGTCATCATCAAGCGCTACGAAGAAGTACTGCCCATTATTGGGCGTCATAGATCATGAACAACGCTTGGCCACCATCAACCACTGTTACCGTTTTAGTTATTCATCAACCTGAGTAAAGTGTCATAGGGCAAACCATTCTGTCATCACCTCCACACAAACTCACCATCAGTCAACGGTGACCCATCAGACCACCTCAATTCATCAGTCAATCAACCATCAATAACACTATAAAGATAACATTTAAACTAGCCATCAACTAGCCATCAACCAACCATCAATCTACCATTTCAGCCATATCGTTTAGCCGTCAACTCACCATCCACCATGAAATCATACGTAATCGATGCATCAGGTGGACCAAAAAACATCAAAGCCCAATCCAAGGAAGAAAAAGCAACCCCCCGAGCCCAAATGTCAATGTTGAAAGTCTGGTTTCTGGCACCTGGAGGTTGATTTTTGTTATCCACTAGTGACATCAATTTGGTGTCCTTGTTTGGAATGGGGCCCCAAACAATGCTTGGTCTATGTTGGTCTATTGCAAAACAAAAAGATTGCTATTGGATGAGAACTGGGGGTACTTGTAGCTATTAAGAACCAGTTTCTACCATGAAATCCAAGATTTGCATACCACCGTTATGAAGCATTTACCACCATAGGTACCACCAAATCATATCGAATCACCATCTACCAGCCGCTGCGAAGCCAAAAGGACTCCTCCCGGCCTTCAACTGTGACAGCGTCGAAAACGTGATGAGGTGGGAGCCTCAGCCGGTGCACCAAGAGTGACCTGTGAGAACGTGAAAATGGTGTTTCAACCGTGGGTAATTAGTGGTTAAGAATGAATAATCTGTGGTTGATTGAAGGTTGTTGAAGCAATACCTAGGTGTCAGTCAGCATCTCAAATTTGGTGGAACAGAAAATAAAACATGTTTCAAAATCACCAAACAATTAAACACGTAACTTCCGTTACGTGGGAGCGCCACATCCGACGTGTTGAAAAGCTTCAATCAGAGTGTGGCTCCCGCCATATCTATAGCTACGTGGCCCTCCCCCTCTTCCACAACCCGCGACCACAACAACCTGCAAATACTAAATGGCAAAGTGACCCTGTCCAGGCTCAGCTTAGAATGAAGGCCAAGATCCAAAGTGTGCAGGTTGGTCCATCAGATTAGAACGTTTATAATGCCCCAATTGGTTGAGTCGTGTCAACAAAACACGAGCTGCGCTGGTCCGCCCCGGAGGATTTGTTTTCCAGCTTTTGGGTGTTGTTACTTCGAAGAAAAAACAATACAAGGGCATCTTCCCAAGTACTTGGATGTGCAGGTGGGGTTATAACTATGGTTATAAGCCTTATAAGGTAGCTTATAACCCCTAAAAACCATGGTTAGGGACCACTTACTAAGTGGGGGTGCACATCCAAGTAGGTGTTTGATGGTGTTTTCCAACGCACAGCCCTACACCACCTCGGTTGGCCCGCCCCCAGCGCGCCTTGAAAGGTCACCCTCGATCCAGATGTGCGAAGCAAACCACGTCACTGATGACGCTTTTCCCTTGTCTCATCTCATCCATCCGAACAGCCCACAATGTTGATTCTGGTGACAACCTTGATCCATATCAAGTTAATGATATCTGGATATCTGGAGTTCTTGGAACCAATTCCGGTCCCTGATCCCTGAGAATCTCGTGCCACTCGTGCCGCATCTGCCAAGAAGCACAGGCGGGCTCTTGAAATATTCGATGGGCTCACCCTCGTGACCGCTGACTTTGACACAGTGGGCGCCCATGATTAGAGAAAACACCTCAGTCTCCAGAGTTCAATTGGCCGTCCTCCCTAGTCACGGGGCTATGCGCATAGTCATTGGCGATGTCACTCATATCTCTACAACAAATGTGGTCAGCACTAACTGACTCGCAACTAGCTGGACACAACGCAAGCAGCATGAGTTCTACGACAGCCACCGTGTGACACATTACAAAGCATCCACTACACGTGACAAAACTTTCTGTTACGCTCGCCGCAGCTGAATGAAACTTGTGATTTCTATGTTTCTATACTATGTGCAAGATTAGAATGGTTGATCATGATTCATATCTAGTATTCAAGGGTAGTGAAAGGAAAACATTTTTATAGTCATTTCTATAGTGATCGGTACTGATGGCTGTAAAATTTACAAAAATGTCTACCGTTCTCCATTCGGCGTTGCCACTGATTGAGGATGCCGCCGTCTCAGGGCGGACGGATGATGGATCCCATGAATCGTAGGGTGTCATGGGATTTCATCTGGTTTAGTTTCATAGGATTTCATCTGGTTCCTGGTCACTCCAAGGATTTCATAGGATTTCATCTGGTGTCATAGGATTTCATAGGATCTCACTGGTCACTCATGTTTTTTCCCCATTTTTCACGGGGTCTTCACCCCATGGTTTCCCCTACGTCCCTGTTGGAACACCCAGGTCATCATGGTATCCCAGCTCTGGTGACCTGAAAAATCCATGGGAAGCATCTGGTCTGCACAGCTCTTTTCTTGCAACTCCCCCAAGTGATTCCTTAGCAGTTCCCCTATGCTTGGGACTACCAGCAGTTAATATCACTGTCTATGATTATTATTGCAGTTGAAAGTTTACACATACTGTATTGTTTTTGATTGTAGTTATAAACAGTAAGTTTACTTGGGACTACCATCAGTCTATCAGTGCGAGAGAGTCAATAACTCATGTTCATGATTGGCAGTAATGTTTGTAGTAAGCAGTGACAATATGTGGGACTTATTCAAGCCATAGCCTCGATCCCCAAGCCCATGGCTCACTGCTTCTATGAAAGGGTATAGCAATTTAGCAACGCGACTTAACGCAGCGATTGATATTATGGTTTCACAGCCTCAACAAGGTAGTAAAACCAATTAAGTCCAACTTAGGGGTTGTTAATAGCCACTTCCAGAGGTGATCACAACAAATTCTTCTTTACCAGGTAGCGAAACCGAATGAGCAAACTGCCTGAGTACTTCATGCTGCTCCCATCACGCTGGCTTTTCATCATCACTTCCCAGTGATGATGCCACTGCTGCTGCCAAGATTGACAATGCTCTGCAAAATGTGGGCTACCCTCGATTTAGTACACCCATCTGTTCAGATCTCCGGCAAGACTATGCCCCTAAGAATACACAAATCATCTTGAAGTCAAGGACCCATTGAACCAGTGACCAGCCAAGGACCAGCCCGCGCCAAGCAACACCGGCGTTTCAGACCACGAATGCGCTGCTAGTTGCGCTGCGCACGGGTCTACGAACAAGCGCGGTGTCTCAAGAGACAGCTGCAGAGCACAAGGTTCCCCCATGTCTACTTGGATGTGCAACTGGGGTTATAACCATGAGTATAAGCCCTATAAGGTAGCTTATAACCCCTGGAAACCATGTTTGTGACTACTTACTAAGTGGGGGTGCACATCCAAGTAGGGCTGAAAACATCAGCATCATGGTTCCACAAGTCTGAACCGCAGGCCACTAAGTATATCATTCACTATCTTTAATATGTAGACGTTATTTATGCGTTTGTCTTTCTGTATTCTCATTCTGATAGTACTGAAATAAATAAACCAACCGATCAATAAATAAATAAATGAACATATATATATATACTGTATATCCTGTAAAAACAAAACATAAATATATATATATATCAATCACACTTGAAACAACAACATTTATGGACACACAGGTCTATCTCGCCCTGAGCAATCATCACCAATTTTTTCCCCAGTCAACCATTGCTATAGCTCAGTTGCTAAGCGCTGTGATCAGCTGGTTTCACGCCATGAGTTAGCAGGACATGTGGCTGTGGAAAGCAGAAAGGGTATATAAGGCGGTTTCTTAAAATAGGGACCCCCAAAAATGGTTGGTTTATACCTATAAATAATTCATATTGGATGATTTGGGGGTACCCCTATTTTGAGAAACCACCATAATGGTTAATCAGCAAATTAATGTGGTCAATGTGGTATAGAATAAGGTTAGAAATAGGGACAATGCAAGCATTGAGGAGGTTAATGTGGTTGTAAGCAAATTCATGTGGTAGAAAGCAGGTCCACGTTGGCTAGCAATGGTTGAAAATTTGAACAAGCATCAAAATGCTTGATAGCCACCCAATGCCAGATCCAGCTCTGTTGCAACCCCAGCTGCCCATCAGTTGCTGATGGCCCAGGGAAGATCGGCCTGGATCTCCAAGTTTGTCAAGTTCCATGGGCCATGATTGGTTCTGATATGTTAAGTATGAACCAATGATCCAGCCGCGACAATAGAGAAGGGAACAGTTCTGTTGTTGGTTCCAACCAATCATCTCTTCATAGGGCTGCTGCACACTACCACTCTTCCCATCTCATCTGGATCCCCAGGAACGGAAGAAGCCAATGGTGGCCTCACCTTGTGGCCAACACGCACCACGCCCACGCATTCTGCAACAAGCTGGTGATGTTTCTGCATCAAGTGGCTGCTTCTGTATCTACTACACACCCTGGAAATGAAGCGTCACCTAAGCATGAATCAATCAGTAATCCACTGTTATGAACCATTGCACCAACAAGTAAGCAGCCGATAATGGACAGTTGCCTGCTCATGAATCAAACATGAGTTAACCACTAACTGACCATTATCTGAGCCATTAATTGACCATTAATCAACCATCATCCGACTGCAGTCGGGTACCCCAAACCCAAGTCGCCGCTTCATCTTTTTGCTCGCCCATAAATGGAATACCTGCGCGGCTTGGAAAACAAAAGCTCCGTTGCGGTGGGCTTGGTGGCTGCGGGGGCTGGTGGATCGCTGGAGTTGGCAGGTTGCTTACAGCTGGTTGCTTGGGGGGTTAGAGCTAGCCAGTGACTGGGGACCCCAAAGTTGTGGTTGGTTTGTGACTAATAAGAATACGTGATTAATATTGGATGATTTGGAGGTACCCTTATGACTTGAGAAACCGCCGCTTGATTGTATGTTGAACATTTGGTGGTTTGTCAATCTTAGCTTTTCCATGTGCCATTTGGGCTACATTGGGGTCACTCTAAGGATCAATGCTGGTGAGCATCGATAGAAATATGGAGCACTTGGCCTTACGAAGTGTAACTGAAAGTGATTTCCGTACACGGTCTTCAGAGGGGACCAGCGAACGGCAGGAGATGAAGCTTGTCTTACAAGTGAGTTGTGTCTCCACTCTGAATGTACCAGTTCTCAAAACATCTTCAGAGATGTTCAGAGTGTTTTCTGGGGACCATCTCCTATATAGAACAGCTAATTCAACATGGAATGAAATTGCTTTCTGCATGCACATTTCTAGCACCATTCATTGACATCTTGGAGATCCTTTTTGGTTCGGCATCTGCTGCCATTTTTCTAACACACATGCACACAGATTATCTTCTGAATTACGACAAGACCGTTAAAGAACAACTATGCAACCACCTGTCAAAGAAACCCCTGGCTGCGAGTGCACATAGTTCATATTAGGACTCTCAAGACTTAAGAGGTACGCACTACGCACCATTTGCACATCCCAATGTCAGAGTATGAGATAAAAAAAACTACAGCTATCGCAAAGAGAATATCTGATGGACACATGAGATCATGAGATCACGACTTCGAGAAAACAATTTGAGTGGTGATACAGTTGTGAAATGCACTCGCTGTGAAATGAAGAGCTCCGCGGTAAAGGCGATACTGAATTGAAAATCTGGGAAGCAAACAGCTTCGACAGTCAGCTTTTGACATGCCAACATAACCCAAATACCAGTGACCATGGATGGCAATGGCCCCATCTCCAGTGGTGAAGCCAGTTGCGCAGCATGTTCTGATCAGAGCAAACTCTCAGCCAACCAGTCATTGCTGATTGAACCCATCAGCTTACACTGTGAATCCATGGTTATATGACCTCATCGTACGTGTTATTGTTTCAACCGTCCCAATGAACTTATTGAGAAACACAGCCTGCAAACCACCATGGCGAAAGTTACATCATTTCCGTGAGATTGATGCTCTCCAAGTTTGGGATCTCTTCATCTGCCCAACCGCCCCAGCATCTGTCGGAAACCCCCACCTAACACGGCTTTGCTCAGATGCTCTACCTGCACCAAATTCGGCCACCCTACCCTGGAGGACAGGGGGAAAACGTAGGTTTACCCCCTGGCTGTGGATCGCCACCACTTCAATCGACACCAGTATCAACCCATCCTTGGCACCAGCTAACAAATATGACGGTGGTGTAAAAACCCATAGAGGCTTCATCATCATTCAGGCAGAGCTAGAGGTATAATCAAGAGGAGTAGTGGGCAACAAGAAACTCAAAGGGTTACACCCAAACGTCAAGCAGCACAGAAAGGTTGAATAATGTTGAACTAATTTAAACCATATGTTCATTCATTGGGAGGTGCAGTACCATTTCAATTGGAAACCAATTAGCTTAATTGGGGCGTACCCCCCTATTAATCAACCAGGGGTTTAGCTTCATCGGGGTTTAGCGTTATATATCATATTTTTTGCGGGGAAACCATTTCAACTGGAAACCAGTTGGCTTAACTGGGGAATACCCCTCTAATCAACCAGGGGTTTAGTTTCATCGGGGTTTAAGATTATTCAACCGACTATGGGTCAAAACCCTTAGTCGCCCTGGTTCCCCCATCATGAACCATGGTTTTCCCTATGAAATTGGTGGTGGTCAACCCCCCTGGTTGATTCATATTGATGTATAGCCATATATGGATGGTATATCCCCTATGACTATGAGTTACCATCCCCTATCATTAACCATTGTGAACCATATAGATGGTATATCCCTCTATCATTAACCATTGTGAACCATATAGATGGTATATCCCCTATCATTAACCATTGTGAACCATATAGATGGTATATCCCCCATAATTAACCAGCTAAACCATTAGTTGGCTGGTCAATATTGACCCATAGCCATATATAGCTGGTATATCCACTAGTATTGTCGGTTCTTACCCCCTGATGATCAATCATTGATCCACCGTTAACCATTCGTTGGTGGGTATATCCCCCATCATTAACCATATAGATGGTATATCCCCCATAATTAACCAGCTAAACCATTAGTTGGCTGGTCAATATTGACCCATAGCCATATATAGCTGGTATATCCACTAGTATTGTCGGTTCTTACCCCCTGATGATCAATCATTGATCCACCGTTAACCATTCGTTGGTTGGTATATCCCCCATCATTAACCATATAGATGGTATATCCCCCATAATTAACCAGCTAAACCATTAGTTGGCTGGTCAATATTGACCCATAGCCATATATAGCTGGTATATCCACTAGTATTGTCGGTTCTTACCCCCTGATGATCAATCATTGATCCACCGTTAACCATTCGTTGGTTGGTATATCCCCCATCATTAACCATATAGATGGTATATCCCCCATAATTGACCATATCCCCTATCATTAACCAGCTAAACCATCCTTGGTTGGTCAACTGCTTGCCCCAGCTCGCCACATACCGCTGCTGTCAGATAGTTCAGCCGGCCTCGCTCAGTAGTCGCCGCGTCAACGGATCCTGGCGCAGGCGGCGAACTAAGCGCGTAGGTTTTGTAGCTATCGATGTTTTAGATATTGTTGAGATATGTTTCAGGTATTTTTGAGATATTCTTTTAGATATGTTTTAGATATGTAGAAAACCATTTTTAGTTCAAGAAAAAAAACGTGAACTGTTTGCTGACCAAAACACAATTAGTTTTAGTTCACCAGCATTGAAGATTCATTGTTAGTTTTAGTCTCCTGCCAGTCATCAGGTTAACCATCAATGAACCATCAATTGACCATGATTCACAATATTATACCATCACTAACCATCTTACGCATCATTGACATTCATGAGGTACCGGCTGAATGGTGAACTGTCAGTTAGCCACCACTCATTGGCTATCTGCTGATTATTCAACCAGGCCTACTGGAAGTCATCATCATGCAGCAGCTAGTAAGAAATCATTATGCAATAGCTGGTGGCAAATAAGGATGCGTTAATTAATGTCGACAGTTCACAGGTAGTAGGTTGGTTGTTAATAAATCATGGATTGGCATTGGATGGTCTATTTCAGAAGGATACAAATGAATATAGCTCTGAAACCAGCGAAGAGAAACCGGTTATCCATTTGACGGTGGGGCCTCCCAAACTTCGGTCAGTGCAACCAACTTGGTGCCGGTGCTGTCCTGAGAATCCAGTTCTTTCAACTGCTGCCTCAGTGCAGGCTGAGTATGGAACCTCCAGGAACCTGTCAACCCAGCCAACATTACATCTAGACCATACCTGACAAATCGATGCACAAATCCTTTTGAGTTTGAGGAAGCTATCTCTGGGGCAAATTCAGGTGGTCTATCGATCACGATCTCCCAATACCCGAAAGAAAAGCTGACAGAATTCAGGCCTGCGTTGAAATTTCCGTACCAATGAAGTCCAGTCAGTTCCGGGAACACCAGGGTATCACTGGGTCCCTATCACCTTCACATCTGACTTGTAGAACCCACCTTCCTTTAGATACCTTCGGACGGTGGACCATCCCATCTGTGAACAAGATGGCATTGCCTCATTGCCTTCAAGATGTCCTGTAGCTTCGAGGTGGAGCTGGATGACAAATCAGAGATCCAACATCAGAAAGGTCCAGGATGTACAGTACGATTATGGATAAATGCAACTTAAACATGGATGCCAATCCATCAGATTTGATTCCATGCAGTTGGGAGCCGGTCTAGCCCAGTGAACTTTGAAACATGAAACACAATCACCAGATATCGCCAAATGCATGATTGAATTTCCTCAAGGGCACATCCCCACGCCATCCAACATGGACATTGTTGCATTGAATCGCCCGTAGCCCATGGCCGATGTTTTTCTCAACCAGGGTCTGACCGAGGCTGTGGCTGGATCCGGGAGGCGATGGCTGGAATTTCAACCAGCGACCCGACCCAAGGATCCCGGACATTCCAATACCTAAAATAGATAAAAGGGATATACAAGGGATTGGATCGATTTAACCCGACATTCCAAGTGAATTTGATTTCTTTCTGAAAAATAGTTTACTAGAAAAACAAAGAACAAAAACTAGCAACTGGTAGTTTAAACATGTCCAAACCCCATCTTGAAAAAAAAACAAATTCAGTGACACACCCCTATTCTTAATTCCCAAAATCAACCCTTTGTGGATACCAAACTGCTCAAAGAGTAGATCCAACTCAGGTTTTTTAGAGGTGTATAACTACTTATCCCATCTTGCAGAATGCCACACCAACCCTGACGAGGGCCCCCGTGCTTGACTTCTCTCAAGAGCGCCTATGAGCAAAGCTGAAGCTGAGTGCGATTTGGGGTCACACTTGGGGAAACGAGACATGGAGCATTGGGAACAATCATTTTGAGCACCAAGTGAACGAGGTTCTCAGGCATGTGCCCGAACATGGTGATGATGATGTATGATGAACAGTGACGCACATTGAATGGTGCCACTTGCTGATGATAACCCAAAACTGGTGGGTAATTATGATGGCATCCCTTCATGTAATATTCCTGCTTGAATTGGATGTGTGAACATTCCCCGAGGGACCATAAATTTTTGCGATGGTCAACGTAAGGACAGTACTGATGCTCGAACGTTGCGAGACAGAACCGATCAACTTCAATCAGGTACAGTCAGGACCCCAAATACTACATTCTTAATGGGCCAAAGGTTGTTAGATGATATCAATGTCCCAAATTGTTCGTAAAGGTGCTAAAGCAATATGTGTGATACTGATATAATGGTTCTAACTCCTGTAACCTTTGGGAAAACAAATTTATAGCATACATCATTCCACTAGTTACGCTCCTAGTGGTTCCTAAGCAGAAACAAGAGCAGGATACAAACATAAAAGGGATATACACATATAGATATGTACGCTACTGCTTTTCGTAAATCATTGACTGGTTGTTTGTTTTGGTGGGTGGATGCTTACAAGTTAATCATACTTAAACAGCAACTGCAACTTATGAAAACCAACAACAACACGGATATATATATATATATAATTATATATGATAATTTCTTGGTTAATAGCTTGGTTAAGTATCAACCATTCCAGACCATCATTGATCATTCTGAGCTGTCAACATAACCCTCATCCACCCCGGGTGATTGGTTGGTTGCTTGGTTGGTTCGCCTGGCAACTGCCACGCAGCTCGGTCTGCGGGCTGGCGTCCTGGCGAGGTGTAGAGATAGGATCAAATGATGGGAATGAATGATGGTTGATGACGGTTGATGATTGGTGATGATGGATTATGGCTGATGATGATTGGTGGTCAATAATGTCGGATGATCAACGATGATCAACGATGATGATGATGATGATGATGGTGATGATGATGATGATGATGATGATGGTGATGATGATGGTGATGATGATGGTGGTGGACAATGGTCGGTTACGGTTAAGAAAGCTTACAGCGCACTTATCGTTCAATAATATTGTTCTTGGTTGCCCATGGTTTCGGTGACTATCAGCTTACCTGTCAAACAAATACACGATGGAACGATTGGATCGGGCTGACATTTGCTCAACACAATCCATCTCGAAGGATAGGACATCGCGAGGTATACATGGTAGGTCAAATTAATCAGGAATGATCATGTCTAAGGAAACCTACCTGTTAGGATGGCGAAGGATCACCGGACCTATGGATTGTTAACGAAACAAATAACAAACAGTGATTGATGGTTTATGGTTTGTGGCTGATGATGGTGAATCCCATTTCAGGAACCAGCTACTTGGCTCCGAAAGATTTTGTGCCACTTTGGACACTCTGGTGATACGATTGGTCTATCATGGTAGCTGCATGTTGCTGCGAAGATTTAATTGAATGGTGATACTTGGTGATAGATTCATCTCCACATTGATGTACTTCCTGGCAAATGAGCTGAGTGTCATCAATTTTCCTGCCGATTGGGTTCATCCTTAAGGCCATATAGGGCCATCATGGGCAATCCCTGGCTGTGAAGAGTCCCAAGGTTCCCAGGGTCGTCCTTAGCCTTCTCCACCAACGACAGCACTACCTAGCGCTCGACTAAACATCAAAACAGCAACAGCGTGCACTTCTATATACATTTACTTTCAAGGTGATTTCTTAAGCCAGTTTGGGCCCCAAGTTATGGTTGGTTTGTGATTGAAAAGGTTAATAAGCTGGATGATTTAGGGGTACCCCTATTCTGAGAAACCACCACACTTAACTCTATCATTCCCAGGAGACGTACAAAGTGGATCAACAAAACCTAACACAACCCCTTATGGCAGTCAACCATCAAGAATCAGGCTTCAGTTGAAAGCCTTGTGAACCACCTTACACGTTCTCGTTGTAAAAATCCGATCAGCGTGATCCCCGAGCGATCTCAAAGTTCTTATGCCCCGCAACTGAATCACTGGCTCTCATACCTCAGTTGTCACCACTAAGGATCAGCATCATTTTCAACTATCATAGAGGAGAGTCATCAACAACGATCAGCCGCTGACCATGGAACATGGCAGAACTTATCAGCTGTGGGGAAAACGGTCATAGGTGAGTGGAAACGTGGGAAGCCTAAATGTTGATGATCTACAGTATCCATCCATCTGTTTATCCACTGTGCCAATCTATCCGAGATCTGGATCTATCCACATTTGACCATGAATTTACATAGTGTACATGACATGATAAAAAATGTCTGCGATTCGAAGGCAGCAACATCCATGCAGTAGTCGTCAGGAACTTCAATCATAACGTCTATGGTAATATCTCTGAAAGCTATCTGGAGCAGTCAGTACGTACCATCTTCAGGCAATCTTCAGGCCATTTAAACTTATCTATCAAATTACTGAGCGCAACCACAAGATTTTCGCTGAGAGATGTGACACATACTGCCAGTGATCGAACAAGCCAATTTGCCTTGGAATACCAGAACAATCACTGGTTGGTGGTTTCAACTGAAAAATGTTAGTCAACCAACTGTGTGTTGATATTCACTAGGGAAAATTGAAAATGTTAAAAACCATCAACCAGATCACCACTTCAAATCGCTATGGTATTTCCGTTCTCACAATTTCCATTTACTGTGTAGAGCGTCGGATCGTGCTAGCAGCAGTTGCGCAGCCTGTTTTGCGAAAGATCTCAAGCTGCGAAAGCCCTATCCGCCTAAACTGCACCTGTCAACCAGTAATCCCACAAGTGAGAATTCTGCTTGAAGCATCTTGAAGCAACATCTCCGCCAAACCGATATGTTTTCGTGGCTGGCTGATTGATCCCAATTTAGTGCGGGAATCCAGCCGCAAACAGGGAACCAGCCACTGTGCATTTCTACATCCCAGTTAGTCACATCCACACCTGCGCAAGGTGAAGACAAAGCTCAGTGTTGCTGACTTGGATACTGGATGACGCACCTTCCAACCTCGAGGGTGTCCACTGATAGCTGTAGAGCTTCAGAGGATAGCTGGGACATGTTCAGGTCAGTTGTGGTTGGGTCAGCATCAAATCATGGCAAATGTTGGTAGAAACTTTCGAGACAAGATCTAAGAATCCCAACTGAGTGGTACAAATTACTACAACTATTCAACCAACCCACATGTTGTTGTGGCGTGCTACGTTAAGTACAAATAAGATCAAATAAGCCATCGTGATGGAAATCCTGCAGTTGCCATTTTCAAGCCAAACTCACACAGGAAAACACACTTGCTCTACAATATGTGGACACTTGTGATAAACGCAACGTTACCTTGCCGGGCACAACATCTGCCGACACACCCATATGTGCATATATGTGCTAAGTCAATCGTAAAGCATAACCTGCCACAAATCTTGTTTGGCATGGCCGTACCGAAGGGGGCTGCAAACTTTCAGCAAACCGAATTGGTCAACTGAGGCACTTGTAATATGGAGCAGCTTGCACCATAATCACTCCTCAGCGCTGATATCATGTGAGCTGATTTGAGTGGGGGATGTCCATGGCGATGGGCGTAGCCTCTCAAGCAAATCTATTCATGTTTAATGAGGACAGCGCCACAAGTTTGCAGCAAAAGCTACCCAACCACGTCAAACCTTCGCCAGGTCCGGTTGCTTTCTACTTGCTCAATGGTTGGGCACACCCCGTGACCCCGACTGAGGTGCTCCTCAACCGGTGCCTGGCGGATAAGCAACTTGAAACCACGAACCACTTCGTGTTCAACCATAAGGGAAACCATCAACCATGGGATCAATTGTTAAACATTGAGTATTCGAACAACCATAAACAAACATGGACTCTATCCCTTACATTCCCTTGCTATATTTACAATTATTGAGAGTTCTACAACAAAATAGTGCTATTAAAGCACATGAAACCGGCTTATCAGTCGGTGTCTTGACAATCATGCAGCAGCTATTGACCAACCAGTAATCAACCATGAGCAATTGAGTGGACAGCAGCCAACACTGAACCAAATATTACAGTAACTATCATTAACTTGCATTCATCAACAGGTGGTTTCAGTCATCATCCTATTTCTAATCATTGTTTACTGCAACCAACCATTTCTGGGGCCCCAGTTTTGAGAAACCACCATTGATAGTGATAAGACAGCGATATTTTGGAGGTCAACCAGCAAATCAGAAATCTCAGCTGTATCTCTGGAGGTCTCAGCTTCAGACTTCTTCCTAAGATCTCCGGACCACGAGGGCAACTGCGCGACCATGGCGGTGTAGAAGCGAAGTAGGCCTGGCGTTGTGACGACGGTGAGGCCCATCTGGACCCCCAATGCAGGGCCAATCGTCGGATGATGGCTACAAGCTGTATATACGAGCTGTACCCATTTGTCATACAGTGACGATAATGAACAATAGGCCTGAACCATCCTTAAACCGTTTTGGCATTGTACCATCTAGTTTATCTTTAGTTCCATCATTGGCAACAATGGGTCTTGAACACGTCGCAGGAAACCAGGTACACCCTGCACTGGCCGATCAAGAGCAAATCATCCAGTGGGACATGCAATCTTGGCGATACTCAACCACTGGTGGACACCGTCCACGTAACGCAACCAGGAACGTGGGGACTGCGCAACTGGCTGCGAAGCCCAAAATTTGATTCTCCAACTGCCATGGACAAGTCATTTCTGGGATCGCGACGTCGCCTCCCAACGGTATCTGGAAAGGTTTCTTGGCCAGAACCTGAAGCGGGAACAGCGGGACCCAATGAATATTAGTGTAGAATATTTGGTGTTGAGAGTTCATGATGATATTTCCCTGCTTGGTTCGAACCCCCGCAAAGCTCGAATCTGGGATCCAGCGGACCATAACACAAGTTGGAAAGTCTATGTCAGCAGGAGTGAGAACCAGCTTTCAATTTTCAGTGACCTGTGGCTTAATGGGAAAAGGAAACTCAAGTCCAAATTCTGTCCTTCCCTCAAGGGACAGAAAAGAACACACAGAAAATTCTGCGCAAATTGCCATGACAAGTTCATCATTACAATTCATCCAACTGGTTGCCATTGAACCAGCGCTGAACAATACCATTTCGACCATTTCGAGGTTCATGGAGTCCGTGGATCCATGTAGCTGCATCAAACGAGTCACACTTATACTTACTTGGTTCTAAATAGAACTGGGATCACCATGACTATTAAAAACCCTGTAAGGAGCTTATAACCCCTATGCTTGGTGACCAGTTGCCAAACGAGGATGCACATCCAAGTACACCTAGTCACAGCCATTTTTATTGGTGAATCCAAACAATAAAATAACATTGATAAATCATCATGTTCAGAACCATCAAAGTAAGAATTACTATCAAATACCCAACCGCCCTATGTCATGACCATCATAGTGCAATTGTGTTTGGTTATGATGGCCTCATCAAACCAGCCATCATGCATAGCTCCATTCATACTTTGCTTTTGATTCAAATACTCATCGTGCTGTTTTTTTCAACTATCAAATGATCATCACTATGAACACCAACCATTGCCATAGTAGCAACATACTGGATAATATGGTTCCTGTACATTACAGCAAGGGTGAATGGTCATACTCTGTACAGTACCAACCATTTTCAACAGCACAGCAGTAGCCAGGACCCACTCATTTATGATGCGATTCTGATCATATCATATTCATATTCTACATCGGCCGCACTCTGACCGTACCAATGCCAATTAATACCTATATTTATCAACCAGTATCGCCATTACAACCGACCATTCCTACAAGGTGGGCCCCCTTAGTTAGCTGGTTCATACCTTAGGGGTAACTACTAGTTATTGTAGATATAACCAATAACCAACTGGGTTGGTTATATCGACAATAACTAGTTGGTTATATCTACAATAACTAGTAGTTATATCTGGTTGGTTATATCTACAATAACTAGTTATTGTTAAATGGCTTGTCAACCAACTTATAACGTTTGGGGGCCCACGATGTACCTTGTCATTACCAGTTCCAGCATGGCTCCGATTCGCAAGCACCACCGATTCGCATGGAGGGGCCTCCACGACCCAATCATTGGCCGGAGCCCCAGTGGCCTGCCCACCGGCAGAGATCCAGCTGTTCATAAAGCCCTTAAGTGATGTATCGGTTATATGTATATATGATGGACTATGAAGTTATATATATATATACAGTTGTATGTATATATATATGTATATCAGTTATATACATATATCAATGATATCAGTTATATACATATATCAAATTACTATTATGTTATGTATATCATTATGTTGTGTGTTTTTGGATATACAAATGTTTTGCTGTCTCGATATGCACATCACCAAAAAACAATACATAAACACATAGCTATTGTGTTGTGTCTATGGTTTTCATGAATTTAAAACATGTATTGTTTTTTTTGGTGATGGTGATTGGTACAGGATGGCAACACCACTGCAGATCCAGTTGCAAAGCGCTCAAACAGAGCTGCTGAGTTCGACTGGTGGTCTTACATCGCTGGAGCAACCCTTGGTCCCGACCCATGGAGGACCAACCAATGCTTGCTGCCGGTCATGGTGCACTGCTGGTTGTTTCACGGATGAACTTAGCAACTGGATGCCATGTCGCAACGAACTGGTGACAGTCCGCATGGTTTTACATGTTTCTAGGGCTCACCCACCATAGGGAGCTGTGGCTACCGTGGTCCTACCCCCCAGGCCCTGCACAGCCGTAGGGCATGAAATAAGTATATATGTATTAAAAAAAATATATATATATATATATAGATATGTATATACATATAGATATGTATATACATGTTTCCATATGCAATATAGCTATGTGTATGTATATGGGTGAGGCACGCACCGGCACATATATTACGCGTAGGCCAGTGTAGGCCAGGTTTCAACCATCCCCTGGGAATCGGTTTTCGCGATCAACCATTGAGGAAGGAAAAATGAACATACCTTGGTGGCTTTTAGATCTCTTGCTAAAGTCTAACTTTTAGTGGCTATATGGTAAATCAATCATATCCCAAAAAACCTAAAAAACCTAAGTAGTAGCTATCCACGTTCCAGATACGTGAACTGAGTCAATAGGTAAACGCAAACAAACGTCCATTCCACAATATTCCAATCAGTGCTTGTTCGCTGGAGCCGATGCTCCATGCCTTTTGTGGATAGACCCGTCTGCTCAAATAGCTCCTTTTGTAGTTGACCACTAGTTCACCATCAAATTAACCACTGGTCCACTAGTTCACAATTAGTCTCACCATTGGTAAACTCATGATGGTTCACCATTATCTGTTAACCACTATGAAACAATCATTAGTTAACCACTAGTTCAACATGAACCATCACTAGTGAACCCCATTACTTCACCCAACCTTTCGAGGAACCCCATTTGTCGCGCGATGGAGCTAGGGTCGTCTCATTGCCCCACCTTCCGCCACAAACAACTGCAGAATTCCAACAATGTCCCAACCTGAGTGAAGCCCAGCGCTGCAAAGCATTGCCCTGATAGCCGCTCTCTGGCTGGTCATTGGTCGGAAGGATCACCGTTGAAACATCGAGGGACTATGGTTCTTCTAACGTCACAATACTGTACAACCGACCATTCGAAAAAATCAGTGGTTCTGCAGCTAGTCATCTACGCTTGATGCTGGCAACTAGTATTGGTCGATAATCAACTGGTCATGAGCAATACTGGCGAGTGATTGATAATCAGCAAATTAGTCGATTATAACGTAGCTCAATGGTTGACGATGACTCGTTAAGTTGTATTGATGGTTGACAATTGTTGATGGTGAGATCCTGACATTTGGACCTTTCAACACATGCCATCTGATGGACAACATGGACTGGTAGCTCTGAAAAGTTTCCGAACAAGTTTTATTGTGGTCCCAAGCTGAAGTTTAGGGACTTGGGAGGAAACAATCAATACAACAACATCATCATCAAAGAGAATGGCTTCTGCTAACAAAAACCAAAGCATTTCCAATGAATCCACAAGGTCTCCGCACTGCTTTGGCATCCCACAGGTGGCTGCCATTTCGCAATGCCTGCAACAATGGCAAGCGCTGGTTTGGATCGTTAGGCTGCAGCCTCTCGGTGACCAAAAATGATCAGGTATCCAGGGCTTCGCAAGACCGTTTCGGACACAGGACACTGAGATTTGGTGGTTTCTCAAAATAGGGAACCCAAAAAATGGTTGGTTTACTATTATAAATAGTTGATAACTAGATGATTTGGGGGTACCCCTATTTTGAGAAACACCCATTTAGTGTATACTTCTACACAGACACAATCAACGTAAAACATCGTAAAGGCATCTATACAAGTCTAGTGAACCAAGACCATCCCAGAGGCATCATCTAAGTACTTTCAAACAAGAAATCATCAGTCAAACTAAGATGATTGACAAAGTATAGTGACTAAGAAAGTGCTCCACCATCAATCACCATCAAATATTTTTTCCAAGTAAAGTGACTAAATGTGACTAAGACCTACCAAGTCTCTATAGCTCACTGGCCGGCAACACAATCAGCACGCGTCAAATCTGGGACTTTTGTGGCACCTCCGAGAACTCAGCCACGAAGTGCGCAGCCTGGGTGGTTGACGCTTGGGAGGTTTGGAGCGGGGCGAATCATGGCTAATGCTAGGGTAAATCATAGGGTTTTAAAGGGTTTCATTGGGGATACCATAGGGTTGTATAGGGTTTTATAGTTTGGTTTTTTGATGTTTTTTGTTTATAAGGCTTTATAAATCTAATCATAGGGTCTTGTAGTGGGATTGTAATGGTTAATAGTTAATAGTGGTTAATAGTGATTCATCATGGCTGAAGGTGGGGCTAATATAAGGGACAATAATGGCTAATAGTGATTAAAACTACTAGTTGCTAACGACTAAGATGGGGGTTTACCATGGGTTCACAAGGCTTTATAGGGGGTATGTAGGCGTTATAGAGCCATTCACAATCACCAACGAAATGCTTTAACAACCATGGGCCATGTGTTATAAGATTATCCATGGGTTAAACGGTTAAACCAATCATATAGCCATAGGTAAACCCGACATACTGATTAGCTCCATTGTTCACAATGATGGGTTCAACCTCATCGATGATAATATGGTAAAACAATCAATCGGGGTTGTGATGACCCATTGTTAACTCCATTAATAATCAACTATCAATGGTTCCAATGCGTATTAATGATAATGATAATGGCCATTCATGATAATTATTCAGAATCATGGGTAAACTAGTGTCGTTATCACCGAGGCGGTGAATTGAGCAGTATTTCAGGCTCCCTACAAAATGGTTGGTAATTGATTAAGAATTATGGTTAATTAAACAGTAATGACAAATTGAACATGATGATCAAAAAATTCATCTACGATTTGGTCAGGCCACTCCTGATACAGTTGGTCGCTCCTGTCTTGCGCTCCCCTTCAAGCCGGGCCAGAACGGGATACCCCGCGGCCGGCTCCTGGCTTCGTTTCCTATCTACCACCAGTATCTCCGGGTTCCGCACGCGAACTTCGAAATCCTGGCAGCATGATGAGCAGTGGAAAACTGGCGGCTCCGTTGGTTCATGTGGCTGGCAACACTGCTAGGGTCGCACACAATGGATACTGAGTACCAACAGAAATTGATGATGATGATGATGATGATGATGATGATGATGATGATGATGATGATGGCGACGACGACGGCGATGATCTCACTTACCATGAGTGAGAAGAACTCTCAGCGGGAAGAGTTGGATAGCAAGCAACTGTTGATGCTGTATTTGATAAACCATTTTTACTTCAGATTACTAGTAGTGGTTTACTTCAGGTTCCTTCTACAACCATTTATAGCATCATTGCTATGGTTTATGGGTTACTACTGTAAGTGAACCGTAATGACAGAATTAGAAGCAACATCAAGGTAAAGGACCTATCATCTCTGCTCGTTGCTACTTACTATCACTATCAAGGACAAATTGCCCAGTTGATCGGTGATAAGCTTCATATACATAGCTAATTAGCCGCCTCTTAACCAAGCATTGTCAAACATCAATGCATCCAACAATCAGTCACCATCATTAATCACTGATGGTTGATGAATTGACGAATAGCATATAGCCAATGATTCCCGTTTGTAAAGATTCTCTCTGCTAATGATCCGTACACATCATCACCATGAACAATAGCAATAAGCAATAACTACTAATGATTGATCAAACATAGTGACCATAAACATCAATATAAAATTACGCACAGACGCTTTGGGCAAACCACGGCTGTTCCTACCAATTGAACATTGCTCGAAGAATCAGTGAGAAACACTGGCTATACGCAGTGATTTAGGCGTTAGGGTTTTAGGGTTTAGGTTTTAGGGTTTAGGGTTTAGGGTTTTAGGGTTTTAGGGTTCAGGGTTTCTGGTTTAGGGTTTTAGCGTTTTAGGGTTTAGGGCTTAGGGCTTCTTGATTCTCAGAGTTTCAAAACACCGGGCCTGCGCAGGGTTTTGAACAGTTGACAAGACTAACTTCTGGGCAGGTCTTGTGCATCCGGGCAAACCATGGAGTCTTGCCGTAAAATTAGCATCGAGCAAAAATCAATTAACAATACTAATGGTTGATCATGAACATCAAAAGTTACCATAATCATCACTAGTGGTGATCAATTGATAGTAATGATCCGGATGATCACTCATGCATAGTCAATAAATATCATTAGCCTGAACAATACTAATATAGGCAATACTAATGATTGATCATAGATGATGTCTATAAACATCAATAATTACCCTTAGTCAAAAATCAATCGACCTCACTGTCATGGTCACTTGTAAACATTGCCAATTACCCACTACTTGATCAATACTAAACTTACTAAACATCACTTCTGCTTGATGGCTGGGTTTTCATGAGTCAATGCTCATACCCCTGGCTCCTTAGCTCCCATCCAACAGCCAGTACTGATCACAACCTTGGTTGATGGATGGGTCATTGGTCGCTGAAACGCAAGGCCTTGGCCGTCGCTTCCTCTGCAGGTGCCAGCAGTTGCGGCCTCTCGTGCGACAGCGTCCGGGGTTTAGCAGTAGGAATGGTGGATGAGTTGGTTGATGATTGGGTTAATCAATTTGGTTGATCAATAGTATTGGTTACTGATTAGGAATGATCAAACTAGTATCTATTAGTAATCATTTCAAGTATTGGTTTTACAACAGAATTGGTTGATCAACAGTATATTGGTTGTTGGTTGAACCACCCCTTTGAAAAATATGCTAGTCAACCAACTATTTGTTAATGATTACTAGGGGAAAATAGAAAATGTTTAAAACCACGAACCAGTATTTATGAGTCATCATTAAATCAGTGGCTGATGATTTTGATCATTCGTGGTTGATAAATTGGTTGATGATTTGGCTGAGGTTGATCACTAGTGGTTGGTAATTTGGTTGATGTTTAATCATCAGTCAACCAACCAACCATTTAGAAATTTGGGAACATAGAAAAATCAATAAGACCATCAACCAAAGTTGATTTGGTTAATCAATTTGGTTGATCATTAGTCTTCAATGGTAATCATTAAAAGCAGTGGCAGTAACTGCCTGTAGTGATTGATGACTCGCTAATGTTGATCATTAGTGGTTGATAACTACGAACGTCTGGTTGTTTTAATCTGTTGTTGATCATTTGCCATTCAATTTTGGTGACAAAATCGCCATTCGACAAATATCGGTAAAGAATGGCTGCTATTGCACATGAAGGCTCCATGGTACCAATGATTGGTGATGGTCATCTCGGTGAAATCCGACATCTTGAACTTAGCAGTTCTCAGGTATCAGTAGCGTCAACCTGAAGGACCCTACTCCTCACAGTTGAATTGTTGGTTGCTTCGATTGTTTGACCAATCAAGCATCTCAGCAACCAACAATTCAACTTGTGTCGTCTATTGTCAACAAGATTTGTTCGTCCAATTGTTGGTTTGTTATTTATTTTATTTTTTCTTGCCTGTGCAACCGTCCAAAAACTTATCATGGTCGACAATCGCCATCATAGCCATGACCAACCACTGGGAACCAGGTATTCAGTATTCACCAATCACAAAACCAGCCATGGTAAACCGACAACTTTTTGTTGGCTATTATCCCCTATCATTGGTCAACTAAGCCATCTAAGCCACCTTCACCAACCAGCTAGCTGCGCTGCGCGGCGCACGCATCGGAGCGCAGGAGAAAAAGCTGAGATCTTCGCACCTAAGACCCGCCCATATGGTTAAGCACCAAAACACCAAAGGAATTATCCAAAGCACCATGAAATGATGGAATATTCATGGTTAAATGATGGATCGTTGATGCTTAATTCATTGTTAAATGATGGATAAGTCATGGTTAGTCACAGGTTCTTAGTCGTTAAATGATGGATAATTCATCGAAGAAAAAAACATGGTGCATGACATGATGGAAAAGACTGGTCAACTGATGGATAATTCATGGTTAAATGACTGGTTGATTCATGGTGATTGGACCTTGAGCAACTACTGCTACCGATAGACACAGTCAATGTACTTATTTCCCTCTGACCCTGTGGGGGCCTCCAAGATCATACTCCGCTATTGAAAGCGCGTAGACACTGCACGCCGTCGAGAAGGTCCCCTCATTAAACACCCCCATCCCCATGGCTTCATGAGACAGCATGAGAAATGGATCTCAGCCAACATGCAAAGTAGAGAAAAAGACCCTACAATATGGAGAAAGCACGAGTAGACTATGGGAAAACCACTGGCAAACCATAGAATTGTGGTGGGACATCTGCTTTGCGAAAAGTTTCTCATTACTGACGATGATCAGTGGTAAAAAAAAAACCGTCTGTGCTAAGAAAGTTCCCAAGCTGCCGGTTCCACTCTCAGGCTCCCACCAGCAGCAGTGGGAACAAGCCGTGCGATCTGCAGCGCTGGTATTGGTCAGGGCCAGAAGGTCATGGTTGATGTAGATGCGAAAAAACAACAGATAGTGAAACACCTGAATATAGCTGAATTCACATGTACAGTTCTGTACAACCATATGCAGCTGGACAAACGAATATGCATATAATGGTATAATATAATGTTTAGATAATGTACGAGTAACGAGGGTATACATATGTATACATTGGTACGCAATGTACAATTGTGTACATGTGTTCTATCTGATTGATGGTTTTGACCTATTTCCAAGGTATTACGCAAATTGGTTGCTCCTCCCATGGATGGAAATGCGACAATCTCTAACCAATATGGGGTATACGTGATACAAATCATGTAATACATAATTAATAGAGTCACGTAGCTGTTTTTTTTTTCTGTGGATCATTATGATAGTGGTTGAAAGGGATTCTGATGGTGGAGAGGGATACACTCCAGCTTCAAACTTGGCGCATGCTGGTGGGGGAGCCAGGGTCGCATCGCAAGATTTCTTCCTCAAGCATAGTTCCTTCGATTCAGCGGCGCCACCCTCCATGGATACACACCCACTTCTGCCATGATGCACATACCTTGTACGGTGTTCAGTCATCCAGCCAGTGATGGAATTCTTATTGATTTGGTTGTAACGATCCTCCAGGCACATGTTCACTTGTCACAGGTCATGTGCGTCAAAGGTGGCATTAAAGGCATTCTGTCGTCATGCGTGAGAACAAAACATGAAAACAACCTCTATCACATCAAAAAGGTACCCACACCCAAAACAGAAACAAATGTATGAAATCATTTCGACATCCAACGTCTTGGATCCAACAGTTTACCATCTCGATCATTGCTGATCTGTATCTGTGAAGAACACACATTTAAGATCTATTAACCATCAGTAGCCATTAACCATCCAGATCATTGCACCATCACTAGCCATTGTATAACCATCAACCATCGCTGGTGATTATTATTGCTGATCATCCCTCAGTCTACATACACCATACATCGCCATGCATACGTCATGCATCACTATACCCGGTTGGATCACCCTGGTGCTGCTTCCAGACCTGGTGGCATAGCAAGACCGTTGCAGTTGTCCAGGACTGTAGGGGGTGTCCTGGCAAGGAAGATCTAGGGAGATGTCAAGGATACATCAACTGCTGATTCTTGCTGATAAAACAACTGACTTGTGATTGATTATCATGAAAGTTGATTAAAGTTGACGGATATGACTAGGACCAGTCTGACTTCAACTCAAACAACTGCGGTACATCATATGCCTTAGGTGCAGAAAAAATAGTCAATGAGTTAATGCTTCAAAATCACCAACCCTTGACTAGAAAAGCTGAACATCTTGGCACTGGCCAAGAGAAGTCCCATCCCCAAAATATTGGTCCAGCAACCTACAAACCCAAATTCACTGAAAAAAATAACACATGTAACAACCACCAGGCAAACTACAGTGACGCAGGCAATGCCTGGAGCCCACCGATGATTCTCACGACCAGTTTCTGGGGATAAGCAAAGAGGTGGCATTAGGGGCTGAAAAATGAGGAAATGCAACACACCCTCTGTGGCCGAAGAAAAACCAAAATGGGTAAACAGGTTGATTGAACTGATTAAGGTTGGTCAAAATGGGTAATAAAGTTCAACCAGGAGGTTCACTCTCTGTATTGATTGAACTTTATTTTGAGTTTGACCAACCTTAAGTGACGCTTTTGAACCGGAGAAACCGGGAGTCCTTGCTGTGACACGAACAACAAACTTCTGGATGATGCTCCAGATTCGCAGGTGATACCAGTGATATCATTTGGATCAATGCCGTTTACCTTCTGCAGTGCCTACACATCGTGTTGATGGTGGTCATGCCCAATGATGGTCTGGTTGGGTTGCCCGCATCCCAAGAGTATGAGTCAACTGGAAACGATCATCCTCAAGTACATATGGCCGAAAATAAGAAGTATTTGAAACAACCACGCAAACTTGATCCATAGCGCTCCGCGGCTCAATTGAAACCACCTCTCACTTGGGTATGCCACGATCCTCGCCTGCAGGGGGAGGAAACTCCGAAGCCATGCGTTGAAACCTGACGGGTTCGGCGGCAGAGTTGGGGAGCTCCGAGAATACCAAGGGCGAAGGTTTAAGCAAGTGAGACATCTTCATTCTTTGAGGTCACTCATTGGCTACTGACTAAAGTCATCATGTGAGAATCACCACTCCGCATTCATGATGACCGATTGGGTACCTTTTTCGAAGTTTAAACATACATGTGCTGAAAAGGGTTTGAAAGGTTTCTCCACCAAGCCTGAACAAGATATGGCCGTGGGTCAAAACCCTTAGTCCCCCTGGTTCCCCCACTATTAGCCCTTGTTTCCTCTATTATTGTTGGTGGAAATTCCCCATGAACGTTGGTTGATTAATGGCTTGACCCAGCTCGCCATATTTTCCCGAGATCTTTAATGCCTAAAGCATATAGTTGGTATGTATCCTCTATAATTGTTAGTTATCATCCCCTATTATCAACCATTAACCAGCTATAACATTGGTTGATTAACTGCTTGGTCCTTGGTTGGAACCTTGCAGCACTCCATCGCTACGTTTCACTCCATCTCTATGGAGTCACGGCACCTGCATCCATGTCTTGCGTCGAGCTGAGATCCTTGGTCAGCCCAGGATCTGCCTGTGATTCACTGCGCCTTGCCCAGGTGTGTTCAAACCATGCGCTGATCTGTGAATGAAAACAACCCTGTGCAAATGTTTAGATAAATCAATGTTTATATTCAAACATGAATATTCAAAGAAGTACATTTATAAACCTAGATGACAATAACACACATACAAATACTCATGACTTATTTGTACGTCAACCAGCTGTCTACATCCCTACGCACTGTGGCTCGTCAACGCTGCCCAGCTTCCACGATCACCAGTACTATGTGGTAGAAGCCAAAGTCTACAGCGATCTGATACAAGTCCTCGGGGCGCAGGGTGGATGTTGGGAAGGGATGACGGTAACATGACGATCAATCAACGGTGAATCAATGGTCATTACAATAATGACTAATATAGGGAACCATGTGGGTTAATGTGCTGGTAACAGTGATCGATAATGGTCAGTAACCCACTACTTATGGTAAATGATGATTAGTGATGGTTGAATATGGATGATTATGGTTGATTTCCGCACTTTCGCTCTGGGTACCAACGAAGGCTATGTACATGCCCGGCCAATGATGTTGGTTGATGATGGTTAATCAATGATCGTTTATACTGGTTGGTTGATCATGGATCCTCCTTCCAGGGATCCTATGAGGAACTGTTTGGGTCTCAGGATCAACAGCTGCACGTCTGGGTCTCATCTGGTTGCAACAAACAAATGAAATGAGGGGCATGCTCGACGAATCTCTGAATTTGTCATTTGGGTGGCCCAACAAAGACGAGGAAACTCTGATCCTCTTCTGTTCACGCAAGGATACCAGATTCACGGCACAGTATGGGTCAATGTGGCTCGAAAATCTGTGCCGTGCTCTGTGTGTCTGGCACACTGAATAGTCATGGTCTTTGAGCATGTGAATACATCCATGTTTGACACATTGGTCTCAATCCAATAGAACAAATACACAAATAATTACTCATTTTTTCCACAAACCCGACAGGTATCAAACATGACCGGCCAAAACCATGGTCGCTTTGGTCCATCCATTGCGAAACAAAAAAACAGCAACTTGAAGAACATCAAGTTTTGATCAAACGGACATTGGGGTCCAACCAACCTCCCAACGAAGCAACCCTCACCAAAATCCGAGCAAAGCCCAGCCTTGGGGGATCCCCGTTGCGCCGCCCACCTGCAGCTTCAGTAAGGACTCGTCAAGCTTCCGCCTGCAGGGTGGAACATGGACCATGACTCTGGTTGGTGGTTGAAGGTTACCCCTATGACACATATCAGTCCACCAACCAACCATTTGGATCCCATACTGAAGATGAAAAATGTTTCAAACCACCAGCCAAATATCCATTTCAGCTAAATGATCTAGAATATCTATGAATATCTGCAATTTTCGAGCCAGCTGTTTGAACGATGATCCACAAGGTATGTTCATCTATAGACAGTCGCCGATGGCATCACCGGAATCGCGGCTCAACAGCTTGGATCTACCGCACATGCCACCGAGATCCAACAGCTGAGCCTGTACGACTGGATGATCATCAAAAGCAATCAACAAACCTGAGTCAATCAGTATTAACCATGATAGATCTATAGTATTCTATAGTCATCAATCATATTCAGTATTAAACATATATATATATAAATTAACATATGTTGGTTGTCAATATTGGTCAACGTGATTCATGTTTTTTCCACTATATATCTGGTTATCAACCATGTTGTGAACCGTTTCAGCCACGGACGTTGCTAGTGGCAGCCTTTCTTCTTTGGCGCGCGATCGCCAACGTTCAGAGACGTGCCTGGAGAATTGCTGAATCGCTATGTATCTGGGGATCATCCAAGCAGCTTCTGTGAGGATCAAGCCCCTTGGGGCCTTGGGGCCTTGGGGATGTCCTAGTCATAGGCGTCCGCCGAAACCAATATGGCTTGCAAAGGAACGATTGGGTAAGTCATGTGGAGCGATGAAACTATACAAGAATTACCATCAAACTTTTTAGCCTTACGATGTGTAAACGACCATTCAGTGAAAATGTACCGTCACGGTGGTGCGCATCATCCCAGACATGGATATAGACATCATATAACCACCTGCATACATCGTATACGTTAAAACATCTATTTAACAACAATACCCGCACACAGCAATACAAAAAATCGAATCATTTCCATTGAAAAGGCCAGAGCTCTGCGAATGAATCTTCACATCTATGGTGGATTCTCAATTGTAGGGGTACCCCAAACTTATGGTTGCGGATTATTACTCTGAATGCTTACTAGACTGGACGAGAACTGGGGGTAACCCCTATCTATTGAGAAAGCATCGTCCACTACACAGCCAACCTCAACGCACCCCCCGCACTTGATCAGCTGACGGCATGACGTGGCTTATAGGAATCTATGGGAACACATCTGTAGGAATCTATAGGAACCCATGCTTTATGGCTGATAAGTTGCTTACTGATTTCCGGGAGAAACTCAAATTCTCAATGTAATAATGCCCCTACAATCCTGTACATATAATATACCAATTGCCAAAATCCGACAAGTGTCAAGGTGTACCTAATTACTGTACCAACCAGAGTGCCCATGGATCAAACACAATATGTCTCTTAAACACATTGGCAAAATGGCTTGCCCGAATTGCTCGGACCCTCATGCCACTTCATAGCCACAAGTTGATCAAAAGGTGTTTTCAATATTTTGCTGACGGTACTCTTTAGAATCTCAATTTCTGGTTAGGGCGTACTTCTGACATTCAACATCAAGCTTAGGTGATACTCCTTAGAATCTCAACTTCTGGTCGGAAATACTTCTGATATTCAATCAGCACTCTTAGGTGTTACGAATATCAGAATCTCAACCACTTCTGCTTGGGAACACAGCTCTGGTGCTCAACAACGAGTGGCAACCCTCGGTGATCCCATCGATCTCAACGCCAGGAGACACATCCAGGATCAAGAGATCCATTTCTCGCTGCAAGGGGAGCCTCAGAATGTCCCAAGCATCGGCGTAGCTGGTGGGACATGGCACCAAGCAGTGACTTGGTGAGGCTACTGAGACGCAGCCATGCTGGCGTTGTGACTCCGTTGTACCCCAAACTTTCCGGAGAATGATGGCCAGAACTGAGCTACCTGGATGTATCGGGGTACCATTGTTGTTCTTAGTTGGTTTGCAACAACGTGGTTAGCTGCGAAGACCAAAACCAATGTGGTTGTTGATTCTATCCCGCATTGCTGTTATTTACCCCAGTTTCTTAGTCATGCCACCACCGCCAGTCTATCCCGACCAACTGCGGCCATCCCAGCGCCATCCAAGTTTGTCACTGGACTCTCACTGCCACATCCAACTGTGCCTAGTGCAGCGAGCCAATCCATAGCGACGGAAAAAGGAAGGTTGATACAACTGGTACTGTTAGCGTTGTGAAGGTTAGTAACCAGCTACTAACCATGCAGTTGATAACCAGTTAATAACCAGTTACTACAATCTTTATTATATATCACCAAACAGTAAGCAGCTAATAATCAGTGAACACCCAGGTTAATATTCCCTACCTAATCCTTCCTAACACGTAGTGAGGAAAACATTCTGCTTCATGGCTGAATCACGTTTTACCCATTGGTTGCTTCAAAACTGGTTTTACCACTGATATTGAACAAGCAGTTGTTTTGACATGAACTGTTGTGCAGCCAACCAGTTGTAAAGCAAGTCTAACGTATTTCTTCAAGCAACTCTAACATGTTCTTCTAATGACTGTTATCCTTTTATCTCAAGTAGTAGAGGCATAAATGATGCTACTTGATAATCAAACAAACAATATGGACGAGGCGCAACGGGTCTGAGATATGGATGTGCTTGCGATACATGCCGCTTGGCAACTTGACCTACGGCCACACAACCAAAGAGTAACTCCTATGATTAGCAGGACAAATGAGTCAAAGTAGCAGAACTATGAATAAATGACAATGATTCAAAAAACAATGGGATGGATACATCATCAGCAGAAACTGAGGCATTACCACCGATGACAACCATGAATATCTTGCCTGGAAAAAGGGATGATAAACGAAGCAACAGGAATGCAAAAGGCATCTGGAAAGGTTCACACGGAACAGCACAGTCGCTTTTTGCATATCAGAACTCGTTGTGACTATTGAACCTTGATGATGGTCGACAATGGCTAATGATGCTTAAGAATTGTGCTAAACAATAGTTAATATACTGAATGAATGATGTTTGATGTTTGGTACTAACAGCCATTGATGATTGTTCATCGAACAATGCGAGTTGAAAATAAAGCGTGGGCAATCACGTTCAATGGCAAACTATTGGATGATCAACAGCTGATAGTGACAAGTCGAAACCACTAGCAGCACAAGCATGAACCTATCAAGCGGCAGCCAAACCATCACTCCGGGCGTTGGTTTATTTGGTCGATGATGGCTTCTATTCTTAGCCAAGTATGAAAGATTAATCACCACTACTTATAAGCCACCAACAACAATCTCAATCATTCATATCCATGAATAACCTCAACAAAGATTGATTACTGATTGTTTAAAGCCCGTCATAAGTGACAGTGACACCATCAATCATAAACCACCATAATAGACCGTTGACAATCAATCTATCGATCAGTTAATTAATCAATCCAGTGCTGTAAATCATTGGTAGTAAACCATGGGTTGATAATAAACCATTTATTGTTAACCATTGCTTAATGAACATGGTTTATTAAATGATCTAAAATGGTCAATTATTAAACCATCAATGAACCGTTGATTAGCCAACCAATTTCAACAAAGTAAAGCTTTGATTCATTGATCATCATTGATCAATACCCAACACTATTGATGAAACCTTTGTTCATCATTGAATCCCCAACACTATTGATCATTGATCATCATTGATCATCATTGATCCATACCCATTGATTCAACCATTGATGTTTTCCTATCACCTCACTCGCAGACGCGATCTGTGCTGCCCTGCACTGAGCCGTTCCAGAAGGTCCTGCGTGGGTCCGCATGCGGGGGAGGAGTTATCCAGATGCGCGGCTGGGAGGGGCAATTCTTGGTGAATGGATGGCTATTTGGTGGTGAAATGGGTGTTTCTCAAAATAGGGGTACCCCCAATCATCCACTTTATGAACCTTATAGATAATTTACAGTAAGAAACCATCCATTTTGGGTTCCCTATTTTGAGAAATCCCCAAATGATGGTTACTTGGAGGATAAAGACCGTGACTTGAGAATCAAATGATGGTTCTTGATGGTCAAATGACAGCTATTTGGTGGTCATGAGTTGATACTTATTTGTTGGTTGCTGGATGGTCAATTGAAGGGTGATTGATAGCTGTTTCATCGCTACTTGATGGTTGCTGTTGACCAATGGTTGAAAATTGTTGGTTAATGATGTTGACCGTCTGGGAACCATGCATTGGAAGACTCTGGAAGTTGAATCTTGAATCGCCGTTTTCAATAGACAAAGCAGCCAGAAATGGGACATGGTTGACTTTCCCAAAGGATAGCTATCTCGTGATGTACAAAGATGTACAAACAATGATTGGTCACTGAGCATCAATAGCTAACCATGAACCAGGGTAGTTTAACACCAACCACGAACCTTTTGTGGTGTAAGATTACCGATTAGGATTATGTGATCTGACCATAAATCTGCCATGATTTGGTATACAGAATACCTGGCACAATTTTTCTGTTAGTCTACCGTCGTATACCATCGTTAGCATCCGCACAAGCATGGAATCCCACACAAGAACCAGAAATGCTTGGCCCTTTATTAGTCCAATAGGTTGCTCATCGCAATTGGGGTAGATAACCATAGATAACCCCTCTTTGAAACATAATCTTTTTGAAGTTTTAATCCTTTTGGCATTTCCCAGGACAGGTTACACAAAACCAACATATTCCTTTGTCGGCAGTACCTGGATTGTGGTAGCAAATGCTCCAATCATGACTACCAAGTGTCCAACTTTCATACCACAGCTATCGGCGGTATACCTCACATAGATCCCCATCACTACGGCTAGAATGAAGGGTGCTTGGTTGATACACAATTGATAGACTATCGACAAACACAAGAAATTTGCTGAAGGTATCAACCACTTTACAACCATTATCCCCCATTTAACAACCCTGTTCACCACTATTGGCAGGATTGTCAGTCACTAATTACCATCAACGGTTTATCAGGTTTTTGGTAGTCCTATTGTCAAGTTACAGTCAATACATTCATCTATTATTGACATTTTACTTGCAGTCTTCCAAGTCAAGTCACAGAATGATCATTATTCTACTTTCGGTTAGTATGGTTTCCCTTGTTCGCTTGTGGCAATGCTAACCCCAGGCAGAAATTCAGAATGACCAACCAAAGGCTAACTCTCAACTCACCGAGGTTAGGATCAATAATTGATCTTGTGGACAGAATGATGAGCGCGGCCGGTGTTTTGGAAACCGCTGAGCCAATCCGCCACCCTTTCGTATCAAGCACGACTTGAATCATTTCCAGCCTTTCGGCCCCCCACTATCACTATTGTCCCACGATTCATCCACTATTACCCACTACTAAACCACTATTCACCCACTAACCCGTGACTAACCCACTACTTGATCAACATTATCCCACCATTAATCCACCATTAACCCACCGTGGACCACCATTTGCCACCCTGGCCATGACCAGCTGATCTCCGTCCTTGCTGCTGGGCAAAGCGCGGCGAGCTGCCTGCACCACAGCTTACCGCGGATAGGGGATGAATTGATTGATCAGTTATCACTTGTTAGTAAGCCTTGAAGATTAGTAACTATTGCCTGAATGATGATGACGATGATGACGATGATGATGATGATGATGATGACTATTCATAACTAATGATTAATGATATATAAGCTCTACTAATCATTCAATAGATAACTATGATATTCAATAAGGGGTTATCAATCTGATACATATGAAGAGTTGTACTGATACATTATTATAAGGGCTTCTTGGCAGCTTCATGATATTCAATAGTTATGAGATCTTCGTAGGTTGTTACGCAAAAGGCTTCATTGGCTATCCGTTCGTTAAAATCCTTTTAGATTAGTGACCATTGCTTGATTGATAACTAGTCATCTATCTCTTAATGTTTGTTAAGTTACTCATACCAACGAATACTTAAGGGATACTTATCTAATGAATACATTTTTTTCGTAGATGACAAATAATTGGAAATCATATGTAAATCAATGAGTTGAATTCCCACGATGACACCCAACAATCGCCATAACTTTAACCAGCAATATTGACTGAGGGATAACAATCAACAACAACCAGCACTGATTATGATAATTTGACGAATAGTGGTTGATGATCAACCACCTTTGGGGGATAACAGCCAACAGCAAACAACAACAATAATGACAACCATTCATTGATAATAGACCAGTGCTATCTGAGAACCCGTGCAGCTAGGGGTCTTGAACAGATTGCCGGTATGGTTACATCCCAACAAAAGTATGCAAAGAGATCCCACTGACACTCAGAGTTTGGACATAGCTGGTCACTTGGCTATTGTGTTCAAAATCAGGCGATCAGTGAAGACACAGTTGAGCTGTGAGGAAAACACACCTGTCATAGTTCTCAAATACAGCTGCCAAAGGATACGAATGGGCCAAGATTGGATGATCAACGTCGGATGATCCATCAGCTCAGTGAAACCGAGCCACCACCGATGATCTGCTTCCGATCATACCCCCTTTTTTGGCGCAACTCGTGAGCTGCAACCCCCCAGGTGGTTGATCCTGATGCCCGGGCTTATCCGGTCATGCCATGGTCCCATGTGTCCCATGGATTACCCAACATTTTTTCTGACGGTAATGGCTATACCTAATGGCTACCTATTGGCTATACCTAGTGGTTAGCTATTTCTCTAATGGATAATGGTTCTACTGGCTATACTGAATGGTTGGCTATACCTAGTGATTGCCTAATTCTCCAATGGATAATTGTTATACTGAATGGTTGCCAGCGTGGTTACCAGCGTCCACCAGCAATGTCGCAGCCTTTCGGTCGTTTTCCCCATCATTCGACGCCGAAGTCTGACGCCCATTGTGCCAACTGCGACCTGCTGATCACTGCCTTGGCGAAACGACACTTGCGAGTTACTGGCTGCCAAATCAAGGTGGGCTGCGAGCACATCTATTCATCACTTTGTATACTGCATTTGTGGCTACATATTGATCGTATTTAACAACAATAATGACAATAATAGAAATAATGATACTGTATAATATGTATATGTATATATATAGATAATATATGTAAATAAATAAATATATATATATATATTATACATATCCTTCTTGATCATGTGTGGCAAAAGTATGTATAAAGACAAATGTGCCTTTGAAATATACTTCTATACAAAAAACACATTCCACATCCGTTCACCTATGACTTGATCTTTTCTTCGACCACGACAACTAGAATTAACAAGCACATGGTGTAACTGTGAGCAACAAAGCAAGTTAGAGTCACCATAGTATTTATCGGAAATACCAAAGGCCTGCTGGATACCGCTGCCCAACAATCGACCAACAGTTGGTGCTCAAAGAGCTTGGTGAAAACGTTGCTGGCAGGATTGCTCAAGAATCTAACAAGGGTCCTCTGTGGATCCAACGGTGAAAAAAACCACAGCGGCAAGTAATTGTTTCTGCAATCAATGGTGAATGCACGGATCTTACCATTGATTCGAAATGGTAAGATCTCTATACATAATGACAAAAACACATGGCAGAGTAAAAAATACTTGGCAGCATGACTTGAATACAAATGTTTTGTGAGATTTTACCGTTTCAAATCTCACAAGCAGTAATCACATTCATTACTCACCGACCAGTGCAGAACTTTTTTTTGCACGGCGTCAGCTGCGCTGGCCAGTTGCTGACGCAAACTATCAGCAAGAAATTCTTGGCTGCGTCTGATCCTGATAGTCATCAGCCCACAATTAGTGACTACTTGTAGATGGTGTAGAAAGACTACCGTGCCATGTGCAATTAGCACTTCACCCATCCCAGGTACATTCTTTAAACTATGAGCACTTACACCTATGCCTTTCAACACTTGCTGAATTTGTTCAGCCGAAAACCTGCGCTGGATGCCTTGGCTTTTCCTATTTACTACCATGCATGGGGTCTCTCATTGGCTTTTTTGGTTGGTGCCCACCAACATCCAACAACCAAATGATATGTTACTGTTGTTGACGATTGCTGTGTCGTATTCCCTAATCTCAAGAAAGTTATTAAGCATCATTCACCACCATAAAGTAACCGTCATCAACCACACTTCTTGGTTATCAAACGATATTAACATCATTAACCATCTGCTTTTCAGGATCGTTTAACCAGCATTGAACGACCACTTCACCATCATTTCACTCCCAAGTAACTATCATTGAATCATAAATAACAAGCATTTAACAATCAATTAACCATCATTTAGCCATGAACAACGACCATTTTACCCTCAATTTTGCCATCATTTCACCATCATATAACCAGCACAGCCATCAACCACCCGCCCCCAGCACTCATTGGTTGCTGCGGCGCTCCACCACAAAGCTGGACCACCACGGTGTCAAGGCCCTGCAGCAGTGGCGACGCTTCCGTCACCGCGGCAAGAGCCTACAGGCTTCGGCCAAACGAATGGACCACCCAAGGGGTTTTGAATGGTTTAAGACTAGATATGGATATGAATGGTTGTTTTATGAATGGTTGGGTCATATGACCAAGGGGTTATCGTTAACAACCAATAAATGGTTTATGACTAGATATGAACAGTCTATTCATGGTATATAAATGGTTGTTTCAACTTTTATGAATGGTTTATCTACAATGGGTTATGAGAATGCTCAACAACCAATTGATGGTGTATGATTTGTTTAATGATTTTTTTAATGGTTTATGAATGGGAATTGATGGTTGTGGATGGCTAATGTTGATCAAAAAGTCGTGAAATCATATTAATTATTTGACGGTTACATAGAATGATTGGTTACATAGCCATCTTATCTTGCTTAGCGACTGCATATCAGTTATATTCTAACCAGGTCAGTCAGTATCAATTGATGGCTAACCACGGGGCGCCAATGACCAACCGATAACCAATTTGTCATAGGAGAGAACAGTTTGATGCGAAATCACCAGCCGCTATGGCTTTGTTTGCTAAACTGGTTGGTGGTGAACGTTGGCCCTGGCCTCAAAAAATGTGCGCAAGTCAAATAGATGATCATCATCCAAATGGGTGTTTCTCAGAATAGGACCCAAAAGCTATGGTTGGTTTATTACTAATAATGATTAATAGTGGATGATTTGGGGGTCCCCTATTTTGAGAAACCACCAAATCAGCATGGTTGAAAATTGGAAGGCATTCTAAAAAGCATCAGCCACTCATGGCATTGACTTCCCGCCAAAAACAAGGACACGGATGAAGAGATTGAAAGTCAACAACTGCATCGATCAGATTCACGATGATTTCTAGGACTTGTTTGACAAAAGGGGGAATCTTTGAGGATGTTCATGGCTGACCACAAGCGTTGTGCTGGCAGCTTTGTTCAAAAAGAAGAACAAATGCGTCCCGACCGCTTACAGGTAAAACATATCATAAAGTAATTCTCATAAGAACCATAACCCACCCATGCGTATTCCATCCCAGCTGTGCTGATTGATGGCTTGTAAATCAGTTTAACATGCTTGCGTCCCATTCTGCAATCATGTGACCCACCCCATGATGGTTGCGCAGCTCTTAAAGCTATGTTACCCTAGGTTTTCGTGCCTAATCTTGTCTTGGAAACCTACGTTGCGTCCTCCGAGGAAGCCCCTGACCCCATAGCCCTTCCCTACAAGTGACTGCACCACATGCAGGCTCCACAAGCAAGCGATGATCATCCGCAAGCCTGAAGTGCTGCGGGCTTGTACCCCTAATGGTTGTCTCAAGGTGGCATTCAGAGTGCAAAGACATCGGCACACGGAAGTGGTTGACATGTTTTGACAACACACCTTGGGACATACACAGATGGCTTATCAGAAGAAGCAACATGGACCATGCCTCTATAACAGTGTTGTATAGAAAAACATGTGCAGAGTTTTCATGTTGTTGAGCTTTTGTTTTGGCCTACTGATCCTTGGCTAAACCGGCGAAGCCGACGAAACTAACAACAAAAAAATTGAGCAGTCGGAAACCAAGAGTTCTTGGGAACTTACATGTATACTACTGGTGGGCGCATGTTGCCCTTCCGTGGTGTTTTTTTCCTGGTGGTTTCAATCCATCAAAATCTGCTTGTCGGTTCGATTCGTCCCAGGATAGCACATCCCAAACCACCAACTATGTCAGGTTCTCGGCATCCTGGTAGGAACCAATTGGATGCGGTGAACCACTGTGGTTGTTCGATAGCCATGACAACAGCACAGGACCCTGTGGTCTTGTTGATTGTTGGGAAACCGTCTGCAACTTGTGTGGTAGAATATGTAATTATGTCATCATATGGTGGTTTCTCAAAATGGGGGACCCCAAAAGTGGTTGATTTACTATTGTAAATGGTTTATAAAGGATGATCTGGGGGGGTACCCCTATTTTGAGAAACCACCATATACGGAACCACGTGGTTGTATCTCTAGTTGCGCTGAACACCCATGTTCTCAGTTGTTTAGTGAAAACTATGCTTGAGAGCCCTTTGAGGCTGGTTGTGGTTGATAGTAACACTCTGGAACACAAATGGCAATGGGTCAAAATTAACCTGCCAACTTCATGGTGGTTACTAACCAACCAACTATAGGGAAACCAATGGTTAATGACAGGGAACCAGGGGGACTAAGGGTTTTGACCCACTGCCAAATATGCTCAACAGCAATCAACTATGATTCACGGCTGTGAAACATTCTTTATCTTAGTCACCATACCCAATCAACCAGCATAGTCACCCTTGTTAATCATACTTGTGACAAGCAACAATCAATTTAGTCTTATAGTAATTCACAAGTTGATTAATAATGAACTGTAATCTCAGTGATTCGCTAGTTGATCATCAAGAACTAAAGTATCTTAGCATGATTCTTAATCAACCAGTACTAGTCAGTCAGCATTCATGTGTTTGCCCAATCCAGCTAAGGTGTCCAATTGCCGTCCTGGCGTTTTCTGCCATGATAGCAATGTTTGAGTTCGATCGTGGCGACCGGCAATCGATGTCAACAGTCATCAAATTGATTGACAAATTCATTTGGTGCCATTTTCAAGAACAAAGCTCTCTGAATCAATCGGCACATCGCCTCTTTTCAGAAGTTGGGTTACCTGAGATTTCTGTGGAGTATCTATTGAGTCTCCTGAATCAACAAAAAGTCATCAGAGTATGTGAAAAAATACATGGTACCCGAAAACGAAGACAGAAATGTATCTTCGTAGGGGCCAAGTGGATCTGGAAGCTGTTTCGATCGTCATGAGAATAAGCAGCAACTTTCAGCATGAACTCTACATGATCTACAAATAGAAATGATAGCCAACATATGCCAACATCAGTTTTATCAAAACGCTCCACGTGTAGGCATGTTGCAGGGCTATTCTAACTGTGCAAATGGCACTAGGAGAAAGATATGTCTGCGCATAAACGTAGGATATGTGCCACCAAACATGATGTTTTCTCCAAATGCAACAGTTCATGTGGGATGGGCTCCAATGGGATAATGAGTATGCGCAAGTGCTTCATGGATTTGTGCAAATAATCTTCTGCAGCGCTTAAAACTACAATCACTTTGTAACGACCAAACTGCATTTGCGGAGCCTCTAAGACGAATAGACCATCAAGCCACACCATCCAATTTGAAGGAAAACAACCAACCAATCAATCAAATTCAAGCATGGCTGCCCGTATATCCCTATTGTTGTTGGTTGTATCCCTCATATTGGTGTTGATGGATGGTGAGTGATTGTTCATATTAGTTATATACCCTCTGGTAAACCAACCTGGCAATGGAAACATCCACCACAGAAATGGCTGGTTTCCCAGGCTTTCCTATCAAAAAATGCTGGATTTTCTATTGCTAGGTCAGTTTTCCTGGGGTTTTCCTAGGGTTTTCACCGGTTTTCCTACGGTTTTCCTACGGTTTTCACCGGGTTTTCACCGGGTTTTCCCAGGGTATGAAGCCCCCATGACCGAGCCCACACTGTTGCTGCTTCCGCTCCACCTGAGGCAGGCCGCCAAAGCCTCGTTGCGATCAGCGCGCGTAAACGATGCTGGTCATGCTGGTTGGTGGTTGCAACCAGCCGTTCTTATGCTGGTTGAAACTGGTTAGAATGGTTGGTTAATGGTAGTCACAATGGTTAATAATGGCTTGATAATGGCTCATCATAAACATAAGCTGGCCGAAACTGGTTATAATGGTTTATAGGTTGGAACTAATGCTTAATAATAATCAGTATGGTTTTTATAATAATCATGATTATAGGCTGGTAATAATGATCCTTGTACTGATTGGTGGTTTCAACCCCTATGACGAACATTCACCCCTTTGACAAATGTGGGTGTTTCTCAAGCCATAGCAAAACTCTCAAAATCATGGTTGGTATATTGCTATGAATAATTCAAGGATGATGACTGGGGGATCCTATTTCAAGAAATCATCAAATATTAGCCAGCTACCGAACATGCCACATGCTGGGGAATATGAACCACGTGCAAAACCACCAGCCAGCATACAATGGGATGGCAAATAGCGCAACGACCAATCATGGGATTTGTTACATAATTGGTAATGAGTTTCATCAATGCTAAATGTTTGACACCATTCTGAACATGGGTGTTTCTCAAAATGTGGACCCAAAAAACATCCTAATAGACTGATATTGGCAAATATATATATATATATATCATTGCATCACCAGCAAAATAACATTGTGTGGCATTGCTAAGACTTTTTTTGTATGAGAAATTCAGTGATCGTGTAATCTATGGACTTCTGTGCCCCAAAGACTGGATAGACACTGAAAAATAATGAACAAATTGTTGAATGATGCGATGATTACCATACAGCAGCCAAAGCATGGGAAACACCGGAAACACCTCTGAATTTAAGGAGATGGACATAGATACGAATGTCCCACCAAAGAATGGAGACATACCGCCCCGAATCAGGTCAAAATTGAATAAAATGGTGTGAAGTTCATGAGAAAAACGAAGATGGCTACTAGATTCAGGGATGCATCACGGCAGGGTCACGGTGGTTGCGTCAAGTAAGAAGCTTTTAGCCCAGTGACAAAAGGTGCTGACTTCCATCATGTACCAAGCTAGAATCTGAACTTTCACTAAGTGCAAACATTGGCCATCATTATTGACATTCATCATCAAAAATCAACCATCCATTATTGTTGGCCATCGAAAATCAACGATCCTTCTTCATGGTCAACCATCGTTAAGTACTCTGTGATTGCAGCACCCAACATGTGGCTATCATAGATCCTCGGTGTCGGCACAGTTGCTGTGTTGACACCAGATTTCCATCGTAGATTCGTGTGTTCACGTTCAGTAAAAATCCTCTCAGAGCAGTTAAGGGCTATGGTCGAGGCTATATTTGGGAAGATGTGACTGACTTGGCCGGTCAGTCACGAGCATATCGAACGAGCATATAGAAGCAGTGAAAAACAATGATATATGGCTGTGGGTCAAAACCCTGTACCCCTGGTTCCCCATCATTACCCATTGTTTTCCCTTATTATTGTTGGTCATTACCCCCCATTATTGTTTGGTTAATATTGCCCCATAGCCATATTGCCTCCATAAGTTCTATGAATCTGACAAGCAGGGTCTCACGGTTCCTCTCCTTTTGGTTTCATCAAACAATGATCCATCCAGCAGCTGCTGTGTCGTCCAACACACCCAAGCACCTGCTTGTCGGTAAAGACTGCAGAGCTGAAGCGATCTGATTCCATCTGGAGGCACCGCTGGAAAACGGCCTCCCAGGCCGGAAAGGGCGAAGGGTGCGGAAGCGATGTGCTATTGGCACTCATCCACACCACTAAGATAGTAGCGACTTAGCACTAGTAATGAACAGTGGCGACTTAGAGTATGCATTTCACATCACTAAGATAATTCTCCGGAAATCCACGTAACTTTGAGTTCAATAGCCAAGTGGCATGCACCGTAGTCACTCCCAATGGTCCCTGGTTTTACTCATTCAAATGATTGTTCTCAGTAAAATCAAAATAAACGATGGAATTGGTTGCTTATATCCATCAAGATATGCACACCTCTCTGGTAGGTGTGGATAATCTATAATATATCATAATCAGTGGAAAGCTGCTGTTGGTCATAGCATTGTCGTAAATTCTGTCCACAAGAGCTATGGCTGTGGATCAAGACCCTATACCCCTGTCTGGTCGCATCCCGAAAATGACCAGTCACTAGTCCAACTGTTGGAATGTTCGCCTGCTAATTTATTGGATGGTTGGTTTTGACCCATAGCATCCCATGGCCATATTTGAGACCCCTGGCACCATTGCTGATCAATCTCCACAAAAAATCTTTCACGTATATACCAATCCCACTAGTACTGGCTATTCATCTGGTAATCATACTTTTTAGTATTCATCCATAAGTGTTGCTATTAATCATACCTATTGCTATCACTATCCATCCCACCAGTACCAATAGGTATAATCCACTAATGCTAATAATACGGCAAGACTCCATGGTTTGCCCGGATGCACAAGACCTGCCCAGAAGTTCGTCTTGTCAACCGTTCAAAACCCTGTGCAGGCCCGTTGTTTTGAAACTCTGAGAATCAAGAAGCCCTCTGCCCTAAACCCTAAAACGCTAAACCCCTAAACCCGAAACCCTAAACCCTAAAACGCTAAAACCCTGAACCCGAAACCCTAAAACCCTAAAACCTTAAACCCTAAAACATAAATCCTAAAACCCTAAACCCTTAAATCACTGCGTATAGCCGGTGTTTCTCACTGATTCTTCGAGCAATGTTCAATTGGTAGGAACAACCGTGGTTTGCCCTCCGGGCAAACCACGGCGTCTGCGCGTAATAATAGAATAACCATTCTTTTCCTATTATTGTGAGTGATTATCCCCCACTAGTTGGTTGGTTAATGTTGACCCATTGCCATTAGTAGTGCTACCATTGAATGACACCAAGCTCTAAAGATGAAAATCTTGAAGGCCAAGGCCTCGCTGGGCCGCAAGGCTCCCAAAGACTTGGCGATCCTGAGCAATGGTGCACCCGTGTGGGCTCGGTTGCAACATCGACATCCCCTAGGATGACAACAGGGATACCATCATGGACAAGCCCAACCAAGAGCCAGTCCATTGACTGGGCGAATTATCTGCTGATCCAATCACGTTCGAAATAGCTCGAACCACCAAGATAAAACCATTCAAGATCAACTTGGGATCTGGATTTGGATTATTGTGATTGGGTTGCTTTAAAAACTACGCTGATCCCAAGCCAGGAACAAACAAAATACCTCCGGGTGGTTCAAAAGCACTCATGACGCGAGCACCACTCACCTACAATCATCCTAGAGTAACTAGAATATTTCCCACATTCAAGATTTAGCCATTTACATATTTTTTTGGATGCAACTATCCAGCTATATGGAATGAATGCACCTGCGGGAAATTCAGTTATCACAAACACTCCATGTACGGCATCATTGTTTACATACATTGTGGTTATTTGATAGGTACATGTCAATAAATAGACCATACATATCCATACATTTTGTATCTGGGTCTGGATATGCCTTGCAAAAAAGGAAAACATGAAGGCAACAGGGTCTTGTATGGTCTTGTGACGTGCAAGAGTGATCCAGCCGACCGAACCAAGCACACGTAAAACAAGTCCACCATTTACCAATCCAACACCAAGTTGGTGGTGGCACCAACCCAACTTTAGCCCAACGAACCTGAGCACTGAAACTTGAAACCTGGAAGCCGGGGTCCGCTCCCGTGCTGCCCAGGGACGAGCTGATCTGTGGCAAGGTGACCAACTCCTTCGCCTCCAAGGAGGCAGCTAGGCAGTTGGCGCCCGAGGTTTCGCAGGCCACCACAAGGGTGCTGGACCTAGGACAGCGCGAAAGTGCTCTCACGGTGAAGGGGATCAACAGCTTGGACCAACAGCTTGGACCAACAGATTGATTGATTGATTGGTTGGTTGGTTGGTTGGTTGGTTGGTTGGTTCGTTGGTTGGTTCGTTGGTTGGTTCGTTGGTTGATAGATTGATTGACTGACCAATGTTTTTCATAGGGGTTGAGACCACCAACCAGCTTGATATGGGTGTTTCTCAGAGGGCACCCGCAATCATCCATTACTAACCATTTATGAGTGATAAACCAACCATGACTTTGGCTTCCCAAAGTGGCTTCAGAAACCACGAAGTAGATCAACCAGCTCATTTGATGGGCTGAGATGATAGTGATAACCATAATGATATTGGGTATGATAGTGGTGAAATAATCATGATGATAAAAGTAGTTATTCCCTACTATGTGTTCTTATTCAAAGATGAAGAAAACCATCTGAAGGAAATAACCAAACAAGTTTCGTGACGGATTTGTTAGTGGTGGGCCTTTCAAAGTATCCCGTATCCACTGACTTGTGCTTTCTTCCAGGAAACCACCAATCTGGAAATATTCACATTTATGGATTCAACAAAAATAACTTCTTTGATGTATCATGAAATACTGGCTAACTATATATATATATATATATATATAAACAGTACCAAGGATCCTAATTGCTCAGAATCCCTCCAGGGATAGCCAGCGTCCAAACCAATCAGTATCTCCAACAAACCCACGACCAGTTCGGTCACGATGTGTTTTGACCTCACGTTCATTGGTTTTCTGAACTTTCTCCAAGGACCTGGGTCCTCTATGGCCGGCATGTGTTCGCGTGAAAGGACAGGAAATCATGTTGAGTAGGGGGGGGAAAAATAAATTCCCTTTAAAACCTTACTAAAATTTCACCGAAAACGCATAGGTTTCAATTTTTTCCCTTTAAAAGAAATTCCCTTTGAAACCTATGTGTTTTCGGAAGGATTGACCCACAGCCAGCCATGCAGCTCACCAAAGGACTGGTAGATGTACGCATATGTACCTATGCCAAGAAATCACATGAGCATACGACAATATGGACCAATCCTACCTCTCGTTCATATTTGCAGAAGGTCAAAACAAGTCTGTTCACCAGGATCATGTCAAATCTTGTTGCTGCCGTTTAAGGGGTTACACATACCACTGATAAATGAGTGTTGCCGTCAATATTGCCAATCAGAAACTTGGGTCACGGTTCTACCAACAAAGCCCTCCTGCAATGTTGACCATGTACCGACAAGAGTCAACAACTATCACTCCATATCTGTCTTGCCACTCACTTTACAACCAGCTCGTTCCTTTAGAATGCTATTAAAAACTATCATATTAATCAGGGTACAAATGGGTACCCAATCCCCATAGCCAGTTCTGTTGGATCATACAAGGTGGGCCCCATTCACCAGCTATAAGTTGGGTTATAACTAGGGTAACTCCCAGTTATGGTAGATATAACCATAGTTAAATGGCTTATTAACCAACTTATAACGTTTGGGGGGCGCACCTCAATCGCCGGGTGCGGCGCCGAACTCCTCCCCCCCCCCCGCCAGTGCTGCTTGGGTCCAGGCCAAGCTGCAGCCTGGGAAGCGACTTGATGAAATTGATCTCTGTGGCTAATGGGTTTAGATGTATCATACAATGCAATAAATGTATTATATAATCATATGTACATACATATATATATATAGATAAATAAAAATATAAATATATATGTATATAAATATCATATATCATATATATATATATATATCTATCTGTGTGTGTGTCACACGTTAGTCGGTGTTAGTTGATTTTGTGAGCAACTGATTGATCTAGCTAGCGAACTGCAGTCTATGTTCTTATAAAATAGGCTGCATCTCGAGTTACATGGTTAATTACTTGGCTTAAGTATACCTATTTGGATATTTACTTGCCCACTGTAGTTTACTTGATAGCTTGTGGCTTACATCCTCAGCTATCAAATGGATTGCTGGGTTTGCAAATCTTAAGAGGATCACAAACTACTTGAACCGCTTCTAGGCAGCAAGAAGCCTCGACCACCAATGAAAAATCTGTTGAATCTGGCTGTGGGTCAGAACCCCAAACCCCTGGTTCAGAAATGATAGAACAGGGATCCAGCACCCACTTATGAGGATGTTCATGGATGTTACCAATCGTTGGTGATACTGCGGCTGTACTGTACCCACTTGTTGAGTTCGGGTTTGATCTGCAGGAAATGCAGCGACAACACCAAACAAAGAGCCAAAACTCCTTGGTAAAGACTTGTGCTCCCACAATGCCATGGTTCTCTTCTGCTGTTGAATCTTATCATTGGTTGTTTCAACCGGCGCTGCTACAAAAACATACTTCTGGACACTGTGCTTTGAATGCATCAACCGCGCTCAACACCAGCCAGCATCTACTTGAAAAAGAAGAAGAGCCAAATCAAAGAGAACAGCTAACAATCATAAACATGATCTGGTTGACTTAGTTGATTGACCTTGGTAAATGCGACCTACAAACAATCAGGATTGCCCAACAATGATGGACCCTGACCACGCAAGCAGAGTCCCTTGGCTGCCAGAGGCAACCGGCTCTGATTTTGATGAGGTAAATCCAGCGACCTATCAGGAAGATCAACAACCATTCAGAAACAAGAATCCACTATTATATTGCTCAATACAATAGTTGATGATCACTGATTCCACAATATTCTGAATGTTCATAAAACAAGATTACTGATTAATTACTGATCCACTATTTGCAATGGACCATTCTTCAGAAATATTCAGAATCAGCAATCGTCCACCATGATCTAATTACTTACCCTTCGTGCTGAAGCATGAGTTGTGCAACATGACTTTGACCATCAACAGACTTAACCATGAGCTGGTGAAGAGAATGACCCAACATTATGACCATGTGTGTTCACCATAAAACCATATTGGGTGCTTCTCTAAATACGGGTGCCCCCAAAGCATCCTATATATTCACCATTTACAGTGATGAAATAGCCATTTTTAGGTCCCCTATGACTTGAGAAACCACAGCATTTGTTTGGAATTATCCCATGTGGTGGTTGCTCAAGTTGTAGGAGGACCCCATTTAGCATGCAGTTTCTTAACCATTTATAGTAATGAACCAACCTTGTTGAACCATTGTTGTTGGTGATCCCCTATGAATCCCTATTATCAACCATTATAATCCCACATGATTATATCAAACCATTATGAATCCCTATTATCAAAGCGTAATGAACCATTACAACCCCCATGATCAACCATTCTGATCCCCCATGAACTCTAAACAAACATGGTTTCTAGGGCTTAGTTCAGCTTATAAGCCTCATAACCATGGCTTATTGCTTACCCCTATGATCATATGGCTGTGGGTCAGTTCACCCTGTACCCCTGGTTCCCCATCATTAACCAGCTCGTTTTCCCTTTAAAATGGTTGGTTCTTATCCCCATGAAATTGGTTGGTGAACTGCTCGGCCCATAGCCACATATAGATGGTATATCCCCTATAAGTTATTGTCCCCTACCAGCCAATTGGTTGCCCCTATGACTAACCATTAAAAACAATTTCTAACTATAATCAACCCTTGCGATAATCCCCTTTATTAACCATTCTGATCCCCTATGACTAACCATTAAAATCAACCTGCGCCATGACGCATCGCCCCCACCAAGACTTGAAATTCCCACGGCTCCCACGGCTCCCGAGTTGGTCACCTCAACACCCTGCAGGATGCCCATCAGCAAGCCGCCGCCGCCTGGCTAGCGGTCGCTGTCCGCCAAGCAGCGAACCGCGATCAGCGCGTGGCTGCAGGGCGCTGAACTTATGCTTCGTGGCGTATCTTCTAGTGGGTATGCTAAAAACTAGAAGCATAAGTTAAGCGCCAATCATATGATATGCTAAACTTAACATATGCTACTCCTGCCGTTCTCATCGTTCTCTAGTTCTCATTCTCGTACTGCTTGTGCTTTTGATCAAGTTTATGTTTAGTCTCTTTTCTTTGATCCATTTTGACGCTCATAATTGTCCTTACTCTTTTCCGAGGGGTCCTGGTTGTTTGGTCGGTGAGTGGTGTTGGTGCCGTTGTTATTGCTGATGCTGGGACTACAGTCTCAACGCGAACAGTAGTGTGGTTGTACCTATCATAGACCTGTATCCATACAAATGCATACTTGCACATGCATATATACAAAAGTGCTCAATGTACATGCTCTCTTTCATATCGGTACTCATTCCAACGACACACCAATGGACAATCATTTTCCAAGTTGAACACAAACAATGGCGCAATCAACAAGCAACAAATAATGGAGGATAAAAGCAACCAGTCAGCAAGAAAACCAACCAACAGGCAGCGGTTGGCATCAAGCTCTATCTAGCTCACATGTTGGCACAAGCTACCCGAAATGACTGGCCTTACAATGTCCATCACCTGGGTGGCTTTCCGGTGAGGGCTCAACATGCAAAACATATACCCAAACCACCAGCAGCTACAGTATCAATGGTTATTGATTGCTATATATGCAACAGGTCAAAAACCTGTACCCCTGGTTCCCCTATCATTAACCATTGGTTTCCCTATTATTGCTGGTGGTTATCCCCCATGAAATTGGTTGGTTTATATTGACCCATAGCCATATGCAACAGGTCAAAACCTGCACGTCATGATGACCTTGGTTGGATAGCTGTTCTGCTCAGCTGTCAATCAACCGTGACTGGAATGGGAAACTTCTTTGGATTGTTTAACGACGCTGGAACACAACAATGCGCATTGGTTGACATTGGTCAACTATTACCTTGGCCATCTTCGCAAATGGTTTCCAACTGATCAAGACCGTCATCTTGATGCTAGGTCTAGCTTCCTTGCCGCTGTGGCTGCTGTTATTGTGGCTGTGGTGTTATGAAAGAAGTTTCGCATGCTGACGTCGGACTCACCTGGTTTTGGCTTGGGAATGAAGTTTTGCATCTTGATGCCACTCAGACACCAGCGACCTGTTGTCGTCTCCAGCCTACACAGGTGACGATGGCATCTGGGGCACGAGGCATCTGACGTTGCAGCTCCTGGCTTGGGGTGATACACTTGCAGATCCACATGATCCATATCAATGGGTTTCATAATGACTAGAAAGCAAGACTCACCAACAAGTAAGGAAGCAACAGTAGACCTGCTATTGTTGCTAGATATGGCTAACAGAAGAAGTTAGCAAGCAACAAGAAGCAATAAGCTGAGAAACATTTTAGTGATTGTTGAACCACAGTTTAAATATAGCTGCGATAGCTTAACCTTTTGACAATCATTGATTGGTCAAACATTGCTTCACCATTGTTTAGCCTTGATTACTTCAAGTGTGGTTCTACAGCAGTCATCCAGCTGGCTGTAACCATTAGATGAGCTCCATGTCATCAGCTGTGTCGAAGAGGACAACAAGCTGCATAGCATAGCACCCGCTACTTACCGATCCACCGGAAAAATATGCACCAAAATTTATCAGCCAAGTATTCAACAACTTGAACAGTACATATTTCTGATGAGTGATGGTGCGAATAACAATGACAAAGAACAAAAACATAGGAGCGCATGTGCACATGCTCACCATTGGCTGCTGCGATGGGTTCAGTTTGCATCTATGTATGCCAGGGCCCTGCTGCTCAAACCACGAGCACCAGTGCAGCCAGGAGATGAAACAGCAGCATTGAGGTAAGCAAAGGGTTCAGCTTTGCACCAGGCATCCAATGTTTTGTGGTGATGACTTTAGTTTCTTTTCTGCAAAACAGTGAGGTTTAGAGGCGAGCTGTAGAGGCCAAACATAGGAATCCTGAGCAGGAACATCAAACGGCATGATAGTGGTGGATGGTGGTCAATCACAAAGCAGCGCAGAAGGAAATGTATCATAACTCCAAAGGGGCAACCATAGGCAACGAAGGGTATCACAACTCCAACAATGTGGGGTGGCTCAAGACTAGGCACAGTTGCACTTCACCATTGCATAACCCCAAAGGAGATAAAACTTGACCTCCACAAAATGCCTTGTCACTTGTCAAACATTTGGCCTGAGTAGTGCTGTGCAGTGCCCAGATTACTCTCAACTTGAAAGCCGGTAAAAGCACAACCCCTGCGCAGCCCTACCACTCAAGGCTTTGAGCGCCATGTGTTTGCAAATCGCGGGAATGCCCTCATGAGCATGTTTCCAGGTCCTTAAAAACTTGTTCTCATGGATAAAAACAATCCCAAAGCTGGCAAAAGCTGGCAAACAAAAATGATAAAGAAAAATGGGCAAAAACTGGCAACCCGAAATTCATCGACTCTGTTTCTCAGTAATTGAGCCAGGTATCTGCTATGACTATGGACATCACATCATCATAACCATGGCGACCTTTGTTTCATCTCATTTCTAACATGACTATGGTCTTCATTGCTTCCAGTCTCTCGATCGCTGTGCAAACAAGTTACATCATTTTCATCATCATCATGAAGTTCAAGTGCCAATCATGGAAACAAAATTAGTCTGAAACCATCTAAAATCTAATTCGGCATCACCGTGAAACATGCTTGAAAGGATTGCTCCTGTCCATTTTCCTCTCTAGCTTGGCCGGCACTGCCACCAAGAATCTCGTCCTGTTGGTCCTGATTACAGTGGGTCGGATCTCATCCTCTTGCAAAGTGCTTCTCTTCTCTGCTTTTCCATCTCACGCAGGCGCTTCCTGTGGAACCGTTCAAGTCGTCTTCGCTCCTCTTGGTCCTTCTTCCGTTGTGCCTTCCTCTGTCGCAACAGCCTGCGACGCTCTTTGGCAACCACCCGTGCCTCCCGCTGCAACATTTTCTCCCATCTCACAAGCAGCCTTTTCAGTACCATAAGTTTGCGAGATGAAGAAGTTTTGTTTCTTCGCAAACCCAACTGTTCTTTCAATTTGCCTGGCCTATGCTGGTTCCTATCTTCCATTGCCATTTGTCGCCGCTCCCTTTGTTCCAAACGAGCATGGCAATTCATCCTTTCTCTCAACCGCCGCCGGTACTTCTTCTTGTCTTGCATTGCCATCTGCTCCCGTTCCCATTTGATTAAGCGCACTTGTCGGGACTCAGCCCGGGCTTCGTGACTTGCACTGATCTTGCGCAAAATGCTCGTGCTATCTACTCCAGCAATTTCCCAGGCATCTGCCACCGCACTTTGAAAATGTTCTAATGCATCTTGGAGATGGGCTGGGCTGTGCTGTGAATAGATATTTCTTCCCCCAATGTTTTTTGCATATTGCCGAAAAGGCTCCAAACGGCGGCGAATACCTCCAAATTTCTCAATGCTGCGAACTCTAGGCGTGCGCAAGTCTGTTCCAATGAAAAAGGCTGCAGCCTGCACAAGCACGAAACAAAGCCTCATGTCCGCGAGGTCCTTTCCATGCTCTATGGCCGAAGAAGCCAGGGCGCTCTGCAGGCGCTCCTCAAAGGAGACCTCGGTACTTGTGGCATCTCTCATCTTCTGCTTGACTGCCGTCAGAACTACCAGGTAATCAAGACCTGTCTGCAAGTCGCAAAGTCTTGTCTTCATCTCAAGCGAATCAAAACAAATGCCAGCCTCGTAAGAATTGATCCCGCGCTTGTTAACAAAGCCAGCTTTGGTTTGCCCCCGTGTGTCGGCCTTTCTGTTTGTTTTTTTCCGCTTCGGCTGGTCACATTGCTTACTGGATATCTTCTGGCCAAAGTTGGTCATTTCAGCTGGCACAGAGACTGTCTTGCAATTCTCATCTTCCGAAGGCCCTGCCAGTTTCATACTCGTGATCTGGACACCCTGTGCTGACTGATCCGCCATCCACTTCTCCAGAATCAAACGCTGCCGCTGGAAAAAGTGCTTGCTGATCGCATCATTTCGCATGTCGCGAGGCAGCTGCTTCAACAAATCACGGACCTTCGCCAAGAGCTTGGCTTGCTTTGACTGTGGGGTTTGAGGTGCTCGCTCAAATCCCGCCCAGCAGGGCCCCTGCTCCCTCCTGGAACTTGAAGACTTCTCAGTCTTTGAATGTGTTGGGGCAGTTGGTTGCCTCTGTCGTCTGTTCTTCTGAGGTCTGCAGCCACTCTGTTTTTCCGGTACACTTTCGCCCGTGGCCAAGCCGCTGTCATACTTCTTGCGTGCCTCGGGGTCAGCTAGTGTCTCAAGTGCTTGGTAGACCAAATGGAAGGCCTCTTTGCTGCCGCCTTTGTCCGGATGAACTTGCAGCGCTCGTCTTTTGAATGCCAATTTGATCTCGTCCAATGTGGCATTCGGATCCACCAGCAGCACATCGTACAGGGACTCTTTGGACATCAAGACATGGCTGCTGACAACTTGTGGAAGGAGTCGAGGGCCCATCCGTAAATGCATATCATACAGTACTGGCAGTATGAAAATGACTTTGGAATCAAATAATATTCTGGTTGGTGGTTTCAACCCCCATGAAAAATATTAGTCTACCAACCAATTGTTAATAACTACTAGGGAAAATAAAAAATGTTTGAAACCACCAACCAGTATTGACCAGTTTGCCAGGAAAAACCAACATATTTGTGTTTGAGCTTCAGCTCGGTTCACGCAGGTCATGGGATCATCCAAAACACACGGCCGCTGGAAATTTGTGGAGTATGATGATCATAATGGCAGCAACATAAGCAATAAGATTGAACCTAAAAGCTGCGCTGCGTCACTTTGGCAGTGAGCAAGTGATGATGATGCTGCCGAGTATCTAAAGCAATGAACATCGAGTACAATACCAAAAACTGTCTGAACAATCAGGGTTAGCCAGCATTGCTGTTCACAAGAACGCATTTCATCCCATGATATTTCGTACAGCCATGGTTCCCCAATCACTTGGGAACATACAAGTCTTGATATTTATATGTACAGTATGTACATTGTTCTTGAATGGTGGTTTCTGGAATTGGAAGTCCCTTCCCATCCTTTAACCAAGCGTGTTGGACGTAGCCTATCTGTACTGCAATGTAATTTGGATACACCCAACTAGATGATCACATGCTCATTTTATTGATTACATTTGCTTGCTATCGCTCACCAGCCACCACTGAGCATTGCTGGCCATTTGGAAACCATTAACATGCCTAGAAACTGAGATATTCAAGCTAGACCCTCCCCAATAGAGGTTGGACCAGGTTCGCCTTTGGGTAGGCTAACCAGCTTCTTAAGCTCTTAAGCCATATTGTAAAACAATCAAAAAACAGTGATTTACCATGAGCCATTTGCTTTAACACATATCATCCCATCGTTGACCATTGTCGTCAATATCAACCAGTATCTTACCATTGATCAACTGTTATTCACAGTTACTAAATCTATCCCCATGTTAGCATGGTGACAAGCGCAAACTTAGCAAAATTCACAGTTACTAACAGTGCTTATCCGTGATTAACCATCCCTCACCATTCTTTACCCCCAGTGGTCACCACTGCACACCCGCGCGGTGAGCCCCGCTCCTCCACCACGGTTGCGTGACCTCTCCAGGTCGACTCCTGGGGATTCTGATGAAGGAAGAAACAGATTTATATATATATATATATCAGATATATTCATGATCAAACAAATATATCTATATATGTATTTATGTATATGTATGCACGATCAAATGAAACATATATATATATATAACTGTCATGAACATTCATGATACTTCAAGATTATGGATCAAGTTGGTGACCACAATAAAATTGATAAGGCCATGATGTACCATCCAACATGAAGATGTATAATCAATTGCATTAATATATACATATAGAGATCTATATTCATATTATGAAAAACAATTACATCATACACATAATATAATATACATACTTTCATCATACCTTCCATTACCTTCCTATTTACTCACTTGTACGCCATCGCAATGATTTGGCAGCAAGCCTATGTAGCTCTCAGCCAAGTGGATCACATGGGCGGCAGCCACCCCCACATGACATCAACCAGGAACACTGAACGGCCCAGTTTAGGCGAAGCCCAATGACTAAGGGATGGAAAATGGCACTGGTTAATAGTAGGGCGACTGGGGATACGCTACTGGTTGCAGTAGGAATCCCCATTGCAGGATGAGTTCAACTGCAGTTCTGGTGAATGGTCGTATTTCCATACCCATCCATTACCATCGAGTACGAATACTATGGATTTTATGAATCAGGCTTTTGGCACATTGGCTAGTGTCTTTTTGTTTTTTGCGCTACCTGTCACATCATGTCATGATGACAATCCCCCAAGGGGTCCTCTGAACTCTCCTCAGAAATCAGAATCAAAAGTCAACAATTCCTGGCTGCCGGTGAGTACAGCATCCGGCTACAGCTCTGCGTCTAACTTGGTTGCTTGGTCATCATGGTGCCTTTGGTCACAATATATGGCTAAAATAGCTTGTTCTTGAAACATCCAGCCATGGTGATACTTCGCATGCGACCGCACAAAAATCTGGGTCTCGTTGATGGTTGCAAGCCCTCCGAAGAATCGGAGTCAATCAAGGCTTATACCAGGCTTAACCAGATAGCCATTAGAAGCCATCTTAGCCAAACAATTCACCAACAACTATGATCCACTCTTCTGCGGATGGGTACTTGTTTTTTAAAACCACCAAACAGTGGTGCTCCCTGACCAAAGACTTGGAGCCATGGCAAACTGAGCCCGGTGAGGTCCTGATCAAAGGGATGGACGTAGGCTCCCTTTCGTTCTTGCACCACTTCCCGCGCTTTGCGGTCAGCCTAGCGAAAGGGAACCCTTTCGGAGGCTCCAACTGAAGAGAAGTGAAGCCAATCAGGTGACACACCAGGTGCAATTTAGTTGAGGTCATGTCAAATTATATTTGTTTACATATATATATATATCTATCTATATATATATATATACACAGTCCATCAAATATACATCATACACATGTATGCATCTATACTAATACCCAGTTGGACGTAAATGTCTGCATCTTATATCTAATAGCATCTTCGAAGCATATGATATCAAAAAACACCCCTATTTTGAGAAACACCCATATCAGGCTGGTTTCAACCCTTATGAAAAATATGAGTCAATCAATCAATCAATCATTCAATCAATAAATCAATCAATCAATCATTTCTTAATACATCTGCTAAAACAGACCATGTCAATCAAACCACCAACCAACAAGGCTATGTCTACCTAGGCGCTTTACCATCACATAGCACCTCCATGCGGTGGATCCCGGTGGATCTGCGCAGATGTGTGGCCTCATCCCAAACGTTGCCATGGACCATGACCTGAGCCGCTGTTGCAGCGCTTGGTCTGTTGCGCCCCACGATGCTTCGCCAAGACACGGCTGGCCATACCGACATTGGCATAGCAACAAAAGATATATTATGATATATGATATATGGTTAACCATGTTTGGCATAGGTATGCAAAAAAAAACATGGTATAGCTGTGCACAAAAAAAGATCTCAAAAATACAACAAAAATGCACAAAATGCTGAAACAATGGGAGTCCGGGCCTGGGGAATGCTGGTTGAAGCTGTCCTGTCTGCTGACTTTGCCCACTGAGGGGGGTAGCTCTTTCGCTCTCCCTTGAAAGGGGCAATATATGTCCACCCCCAGCCCCCAAACCGCTCCCTCCAAAGCAACACCCAGTTCATTAGGTACTGTAAAGCATCTGACTAGGGACCCATGGCTCTCAGGTTCCTGGTCTAATCAACGGTGAGTAATGGTTGATTGAGTTCGGCACTTGATAGTCGAACCACATGGGAATCAGCTCATCACCATCATCCCGTGTAGAATCGTGAACCATAATGAATGTTAATGAATAACTAAACACACAATGATCATCCAAAATTTGAAAGCAAGAGTAAAGCCACGCATGACAAGTCAGCAAGCAGGCAGTTGTTGGCTATGTTCCCTTTCGAACTTTAGTTGCTTGGTTTCCCTATTAATCATAGCTATTATTGGATGGTCAGTAGGTACCACCAGGCTATGGACAGACCCATTTGACACTGGCCACAGCACCGCGCAATCAACGAGCCACGTCTGCGCCATAGAACTGCAGCCGTTCCTGGACACTCGTTGGTGTTGTGCTGGGCAAAACCACCTGAGGCTTCGGAAAGGATCCACGGTCTCAACACCCGTAGGCACATGGGAGGAAACATAGGTACGACTATCTTTATGAAGGTTTCTCCATTGACAGGGGTACCCCCAGTTATCATCCAGTTTATTAACCATTTAAAGAAGTAAATCAAGTGTTTTTTGGGGGTTCCCTGTTTTGAACAACCACCATATGTCACTGCTAATGTTTCAAGACATGTGTATATAGCTGCCCACGAGCCAGCCGCATACCCATAAAACGATTTGTGCAAATAACTACATAGTTGTTTTTTACAAACGCAAACAAAACTGCATCATATGTTTACATCTCGTGAGCTGGAAATGCCAACCACTATTTATTGAAACATACTTGTATGCACAGCGAAAGAGAAAACAAATCACTGGGCCAATCAATGGACACCCCCAAAATCATTGGCGCTGATGTCTTGGCAAAGCCTTGCATCCAAAACAAGAACTATGAAGAATCCCTCATTGGTTCATTATTGTACAGTCCCAAACGTAGCTGATATGGATGTTTCTCAAAATTCCCAAGTCATCCTTGTTTTGATCATTTATAGATAATTATCTATGGTAAGAAACCATCCATTTTTGTGGGGGTCCCCTATGGCTTGAGAAGCCCCCGTATCTTGTAGTTAAGCGATTGCAGGCCCTGCCAACCAACCATTCACCATGGCACTTCCATGAGGTAAGTTCTAGACCGATCAGTTTCCTCTAGCAGGTCGGGTTCATACCACCTCAGTGAGCGGCTACCATTTGGAGCAAAAATGACCTGCCAAATTGGAGGGAGGGACCAGCTATTCACTATGACTAGAACTATTACTATTACGATTTATTACAATGTATATAATACCATATTACATAACTATGACTATAACATGATTAAATTGTATTACTATAACAACCATCTATTCCCAACTATAACTATTACTATTCACCATGAACCATCATTAACCATGTATTAGTATATTTGGTAAATATCAAATCATTTTGTCTTCTAGTCCGTGTAGCTCCGGTGGTCCAAAATTTTGGAGCCTTCAAGATGCCGGAAACGGCGCCCACAAATTCCTTCACGATTGCCATTCACCAACCACCATTACCTTGCCATGTTCGCCAACCACCACTACCTCACCATTAAGCCATATTAAGCAGTCAGGACACCGTGCAAGGCAGCTTGAAGTCGCGAGCAGCAAAGGCAGCTGCCAAACCCGCCTGGATACTTGGCCGGATATACCCATGGCGAAGCCCAAATACTGGGTGTATTTCGCATGATGGGTGACTATCTTGTCGAGCAGCTTACCGTAGAGAGCGCTAGGCTCTATGATTTTAACATTAGACAGGTTGCTTGACCATAGTTGACTGTGGTCACCGTGTGGGGCTTGTTTAGTGATCAATGTCATCTCATGTTACACGTATGGAGATCCGAGGGAGATTAGCTGGCTGGCAGTCACTGTCCATCAATCTGAAAGCTGTAAATTGTTGCCTCACAAGGGCCGATTCTCCAGCATCATTGTTGTTGGTTGTCAATTCATCACTAAGATCCACGGCTGTTGTTGGTTTTTGGATGACCCATCTGCCTGTCTGCTGCTTGTTGAATAGCAATCCCATTGTTGTTACCCGTTGTTTTCGCTATGCCCACAACATCCCCTTCTGTGGGTTGCTGCACCTGACGGCAAAATCCATCAGAGTACCCTGTAAATTGACATGTTCCACTACCAACACAGTTAATGATGCCTATTATTAACCTCATTAGTGTTGTTAACCATCATTGACGCTACCAAATGCTACCAAAATGGACCAATTTCTGGACATAGAATGACCTTACGAAAATATCACCATCTGTGGACGATGCCGGGCTGGATATGTTGAGAGCCGCAGCGCTCTCGTGCCCCTTGTGTTGTTCCAGCGAACACCACGCATGGCTTAGACTAAAGCGTTCTCAAGGGTCGGTGCCCCAAGGTTGGGTTTGCCAGCTTATCATTGGTATCCAAAAAAATCACCGCCCGATTGACTGTGACTGGTTGTGATGTTGGAATGTAGGAGGTTTCTGAAGGATTCTGGACACTGATCAGTGATGACTCAGTCATAACAATAGAGGGGCGTTCATTGGACCCAATATTCAAACGGTACAAACCATCATACCTTGTAGCAACCGATGTAGATGATATAGAACGTATGAACAAGAGTTGGTCCTTGGTCAATTAATCCCTTGTGGTACCCAACCTACGTTTAAGCGTTTCACACCTTCATGATGTCATGTGGATCTGACGCAACTACTGACTACTGACCACATCATGGTTAATGGCAGTCGACCATACCAAGTATTGGCATGCCATACTGCCAGGGCAACCACTGCCAACCATTGGCAACCACTACCAACCATTTGCAACCATCGTCAACCATGTGGCAGTGGGTCAGTTCACCCTTAGTCCCCCTGGTTCCCCATCATTGACCAGCTCGTTTTCCAAAAAAAAGTGGTTGGGTATCCTCCCCCATCATTGGTTGATTCATATTGACCCATAGCCATATATAGCTGGATATGGCTGGTATATCCCCTATTATTGTTGGTTGCTATCTCCTATTAATAACCATTAAATGAACCATTGGTGGTTGATACCCATAGCCAGATGTGGTTGGTTGTTATCTCCTATTAATACCCATGTATCAGGCACCCGCGCAACGAACCAACATCCAAGCACCACAGCATTGCGCAGCTAAGTCACATTGCCACCGCTGGAGGACACGATGCAGCTAGCACCAGCTGCAGCTGCCTCTGCATCCAATTGCAACCAAGAAATGGTGGTGGTCAAACCAACCAATTACGGTCAACAATAAATGATGATGGTAAATAATGGTGGTTAATAATGGTTAACAATGGTGAATAAACAATGGAACCAGTGGTGAATAATGGGTAATGATGGTGAATTGTGGTCAATAACAAGTTTTCTTAATAATGATTGACGATGGTTTTATGGTCAATGGTGGCTGATCCTAAGAACGACTCATGTCGAATAGTGGGTAATCACGACTAATCACAGCGGCTCACAATGACATATAATGACAATAACGGTTGATGATGGTTGCTCATGCGTAAATCTGCCAAAATCACCCATCGTGGGATGGTTTGATCTCAATCAGCCTGCTATTGGGAGTATATGATGATGAGTCATGGTTTAGCAACATTAGGGTCAAGACAGGCCAACAAAATAATCGATTTCAAGCAAGACCCTTGAAGTGGATCGACAGTTTTTACCACCATCGAGGCCATCGGTACGCCCCGTTTACCACCCAAAAGAGTGAAATTCTAGTGCATAACCATCCTGAAATGGCCTCGGTTCCGCTGTGACTGAAAGAGTAGAAGAACTAGGAACCTCAGAAACCTCATCTTTGCTGTCAGGGGCGCATCAACCACTATGAACATTTATGAAGAACCATCATCATGAACAATCAGTCAGCAGTATCAAGAATTGTCAATCACTATTGATCCTTCCTTATTGATCATATGGATTGTTATCAACAAATGCGCCAAGGAGGCCACCGCCCCAATCCACTATCGTATCTACACATTATCATCACATTAATACCATCATTAGACATGATTAAGCGTAGCCAACATGGATATCATCAGTGGTGACCAATTTTGATACCATCATCATCAACAGGCTACCGGATCATGAATATTGATTCTCAATCATTACTAAGCGTTGCAAACCATTCCCATCATACACACTAGCATACCGTTATCATCCCTAACTCACTAACCGTCATTGAATACCCATAAGTCAGCCATCATGAATCCAAGAATGCACCAATATGCACTCATCATCAAGCCATCATGAACCACTCCTTACCACAGGGATTCATGGCGATCCCAAGCTCCTCCTTGACGGTCACGCCGATGCCACGCAGCTTGAAGGAACCCGAAGGCTGCAACATGTCCAACTTCCTGACCCAGAAAGGTAGCAAGCTGTGTTTGATATGACAGGTTGGTGCTGGTAAGGGTTGGTTCATGATGGTGAAACTTATTGTTTATGATGGTTAATGCTGCAAATAATGGCCAAATGATGATTAATCAATAATCATCGCTTGAATGATGGTTCAACTGATGGTTCATCATCGCTTGAATGATGGCAAAAAATGGGTTGATCATGGGAACGGCGAATCGTGCTTGATGATGGTTTATGAGTATCTTCACAGCACGACATGTTTACAATGCATTGCAAGTATAGCCAGCACCGAGGAAGTGTTGTATATACAATCATAGAATGATATGGTGGTTTCTCAAAATAGGGGACCCCCAAATCATCCACTATCAACCATTTTGTAGTAACAAACCAGCCATTTTTGGGGCTCCCTATTTCGAGAAACCTCCATATGATTTCATTGCGAACTAGAATCAAGACAGTGAACGCAGTGTGGATGTTAGTCCACATCCTCTACCCGTGGGCATCCCACGCCCGACCCATGCCCGTTTCACCAATAGTAATTTATCAACTTAGGTATCCATATGGCAGAGATGTGACTAATCAGAACACAACGGAGCAATCAAAGGGATGGAATCAACAATCACCAGCAGCAGGTCGGAACTTGGAGAATCAACAACAATAGAGGGGTGCAACCAACCATAGGATGTGACAAAAACAACAGCAACACCGATTACTTGAGCCCAAGGCCCAACTCCCCAAAACCTTGCCATCTCACATTCATAGAACCATCCGAAAGTATCAGTCAAATTTGATTACGGCCTGGTGATGAGCGCCTGGAAAATCACCATATTCTTTTGCAACACCCTGGGGGCCCCCACGATCCATTTCTATGGATTTAACCACCTTTAACCACCCGCCCTGTGAGGTTTCAAGCAACCAACGACTTGTTGGCATCACCAAACAAGGCAAGGCTCAACCGCTAAGGGGCAAAACAGTGGACCTGCCTTTTCTGATTGAGAAAAATCACCTGTACAACAAACAAAATGGAACGATCAACGCAAGTTGCCAAGGAGTTTCACATGTGGCTTGCTAGCGGACTAACCATTTCACGTTTGAAAGCAAGGCATTTGAGTATTCCAGCTATATAGACTATGTATAAAGAGATACAAAATTACTATCATGTCCATTGCAAGTGCCACAATCCAAACTGATTACAAGATAAAGGTCTCATTTGGTTTCAAGTTGTGATTGTTTGTCTGGTTGGTGGTTTCACCCCCTTTGAAAAATATTAGTCAACCAACCGTGTGTTAATCATTATATACTAGGGAAAATAAACACATGTTTAAACTTTAAGCACACCAACCAGTTGTGTGTTTGTGTACTTGCGGCCCGGGTGACTGAAAACAGCTTTTATCTATCATTGGACCCTCAACAACCGAGAGGATGATCAAATCATGGGGGACAACAACTGACAAAAACCAACAAAACCCACAGTTTCAGGATATTGGTCTACGGTTGGTAGGTATCAAAACTCATCATGGATCAAAATAATAACATAATCAACCTATAAACGTCTAGAAACGATCCAGTAGAACCAATCATGCTGACACTGGACATCACCGGACGCAACTCCTGAGCCCTATCCAGTCAATCAACCGATAGAACCCCAATGACACTGGCTGGAAACTGCTTTCCCATTCATGCTTAGTGATTGAATGGCCACCTTGAGACCAAGCATGACTTCCGTTGTTTCAAAACTTGGGCAACGCCGCTGCCACAATGATCTTAAGGTGCTTACAATGCTCTTTCATCTGGTTGGTGCTTTCAACCCCTATGAATACTAGTCAACCAACCTTTTGTTAATAACTGTGGAAAATAAACAATGTTAAAAACCACCAAGCAGTCATGCACTACTGATCCAAAGTTGAAACCTGCCGAGTGTCAGAAACACATCAGCGCCCAGGTGTTTTGAGAAGCTTTCAGAGAAGATCAAGGGCGTTTCGATGTGGCTTGTTCCTGGTGCCACCGTGGGAAACTATGAATTGGCAGCAATTGGGAAGATTGGGAAGCAGTGAAAATGGGTGGATTTTCCACTGCCGTAGTTGGTTTGCCAGACAGTGGATGCCCTCAAATATGCTGACCTGAAACCTTGGGGTTGTCACTGAGCATCAATAATGCTGCAAACACATCAGCACGAGTACCTGGTGTTTCAAGCGTGGTTTTGCCAGGCCGGGCACCCTGCTGGGCCCGGGGAAAAACTCTGAAAATGCAGTACACCTACAATATGGTGGTTTCTCAAGCCATAGGGGTACCCCTGAATCATCCAATATTAATCATTATTAGTAATAAACCAACCATTTTTGGGGCTACCCCTATTTTAAGAAACCACCATATGTTTTTTCCAATGATTACAACCCACGTTTGGTACTGTCAATGATCATTGACATCAATTGTTGTGGTTTCTCAAAATTGGGGACCCCCAAAATCATCGAACATTCACCATTTAAAGTAATAAACCAACTTTTTTAGGGGCTCCCTATGGCTTGAGAAACCACCATTTGCTATGGTTCACCATAGATCCATGCCAATGGTTTATCATTTACAGAAGTCTGCTGACTGCGGGCGTCTATGTTGACAGCCTGTTCGTCACCAGTAGCCGTCAGGACTGTGCTTCTTGGTTGCTTCACTACTTGCCGCTTTGGTCGGTGAAAACTAATCCAGTACTAAATGGTTTGCTGCCGCGCCACTTTTTCAGGCACGGATCTACCATTACTGGTCGTAAAATGTGAAAGTGGGCGGTTCTTGGTGTAAACTACTTTTGGTGTTGCCGAGTAGACATGCTAAAAAGACGGAACCGGGCATACGGATAACATGATCTTAAAAAACCGGAGTAAACCAAGCAGGCTACTGTTTTGATCCTTGATATGATCGATTAGATTAGACCTAGCAATTTCGCTTTACATGCTGTGTGAAAGGTTTCAATGAATGATCGCATGATGACTGCCCTACCCTGCAGCATCTCAAGCACTACGCTCACTATGAACAGGAAAGCCATGTACCATAAGTTCTTGACAAGAATCCATATTTTTCAAAAACATCAACCTGGTTGGTGATTTTAACTCAAATGATGCTACGGAAAATGAGCGAAATGTCAATCAAACCACGAACCAGTAACCCCATGTATCATATGTTTTGACAAAAAACGCGACTCAAAGGAATGGTCGTGTTTGTAGGAAACCTATGTCACAGTTGGAGGCAGCGGCTTTGGACACCTCCCTCATCCTCAAGCTGCGCTCCTGTGAAGTTTCGCTGCCGGCAAACAGCGCTCCAAACATGGGGCCGCCGGCGAACCTGAAGGCTATGACATTCGCGTTGCAATGATCCAAGTATCAGCTTTCAGCAACAAATCAGCTTAGGATAGGTTAGGTATCATTACTTCTTACAGTGATAGAGCTCCAAAATCAATGCGAGATGTCGATCTTGAATGATCTTGATGCAAATTGACCAAGAGGAAATCAGCCAATGAAGTGTTGCCGATTTTATCCCCCATGAACCACTGTAAGTCCCTGCAAAACATGTTGTGTTCCTTCCGTGACTTAGATGGCATGCCTTTCCCCCGGCCTGCGACGCCCAACATCCAGCGACGGCCGCCATGGCGAAGCGTCACCACTTTGGGTGACTCGATGCTGACGTCGTGTGGACTCTTGGCGTCGGCTGTTCAAGAACAAACTTTTCGTCTGCCCACATTTTGGCAACGATCAATCAGTGTCTTTACTTCCAAGTCCGAGGCAAATGGATTTAGGCAATTTTTTGAGAATAAATCAGTTTCTTGCAAATGTTGCGAGAGAAAGAAATGGTGCAGAAATGTCTGAGTCATGGACAGTAGCAAGACATGGCTACATTATTCAGCTGAGAGGCAGGCATGGTCAGCTGAGTGAAGAATCGGGTTTATGATGGTGAGCACTGCTTCATGAAGCTGAACAACAGGTTCTTCATTGTTTAGAAATGGCAATAATGAACATTCTAAGCTTGTACGAACTAGACAATAACGGATATTCATCACACCTCATCACCAGAAAAAAAAACTACGCTCCAACCAGCTGTAGTCTTTGTGACCCATGTAGCGCCCCGGTCGGTCCACGCAACATGGGCCCGGTTGGTGCCTGCTTGGCTTGGTCAAGGAATCGGACCTTGGCGGTAACGGGACACCCAGGGGAAGTGGTAGTGACTGCGTAGGGTCCCTGGGACCCTACGGGAGTAGTGGAACTGCCATATGAAAAAGATCTAGATTGGGGATGATGATAAATTATTGGTGATATCAAATTATACGTTATACACGTAATTAAAAATATTTACACAAATATACATATGAATATATTTCAATAATAAGATGTGTCTCAATTTCTTTTTGGTATATGTGCCTGTGCATCAAAATTACTTTGTTTGACATAATCATGCATAGTCCGTTGAGTCAAGTCTCATAGTGCCCAAACTATGGTGTCTGACATTGAATAACCAGTTATGCTTGGGATGCAAAATAATACCAAACTGAGAGGAGACAAGGGATTCATGGGCATATGGGTGTTGCTTATAGCTAACGTGCACCTTCAACATGAATGGTGTAACTTGTTAAGATGAAGGGTATCTCACCAGTTGTGGATGCCAAACACTATACCACAGAAAATTCTACTGGCCGAGCTGGATATGGTGCCGGGATTTCCATGAAAAAAGTATTTTTTCTAGGTTGAAAGCCTTCAAGGATAAGTAAACAGTGAGGAAAACACACACATGATTAATACATTTGACATGTATGTAGGTGTTCACAAAAGCATAGCTAGCATTGCATAAGGAAATGATTGTTTCGTTTACAAACACTACGTCACGAAGTCCAGAAGCCAGAAACCACCGAGAACTGGCCAAGTTCAATGATGAAACGACCTTTGACATGATATAATAACTATATATGCAAAACATATTTGTTTTATTTGAAGATTCTACTTTTTTCGTACACTTCATTACAATTCTGCCTCTGCTTCGTGAGGTGTCACGGGAGACCGGATACCCCACAATCATATCGGAAACGACCGATTTTGCTATAGCAGGTGAGCTGCGGCTACACAGTCATCCACAGTCATGGGTTCAGAATCAACATGTTGCCCAAATGGATCAAACTGCTCCAACTTCAAAGCCAATGAGTTTTCCTAATCTTTACTGCATCAGACTGTTTGATCCCGTCATGTATTTTTTTCTCAAAATGGGGGACCCCCCAAATCATCCACTATTAACCATGTGTAGTATTAAAGTAACCATTTTTTTGGGGGTCCTCCATTGTGAGAAACCACCATATCCCAGCGTGATCATCTCTTGGTCCCTGCCGCGTTCCCGCTTCGCGAATGCTGGGCCGCCCATCTCGCTGAACCAGTTCTGAGTTGCTACTGCTCGCCGTAGCCATCAGCAACATCACCTGGCGGGGCAACACATGAGCGGTTCATGCCGCTCCAATTTCATGGGGGTTCAGGGTTCACAGCACTGCGTTTTACCAGCTTTTCTAATGTTGGTATTAATTTTAATGGACTAATTGTATTAAGCATTTGATATTAATGAACATATTTGACTGATCATTAATCGTTAAATCAATATTATCGGCAATGTTGGTTCGTGACAATGGTGAATGACGGTGTACCAAAGTGATATTGCTAATGGTTAAATCATGGGTATTCTCAATGATCACTAAGTTTGAACCATATCAACAATCATTGTGCAAAACCCAAGAGTGGTCACTTGAGCAATGCAGCAGGAA
>VSDK01006747.1:137468-158312 GCA_009767595.1 Symbiodinium kawagutii | reverse complement strand
CGAGTTTGTTAGCCATGAGCCCTGTTCTATGGCTAGCACCTCTCAGAGGTGCTAGCCATTGACATTTGATCTGGTATGACAAAAATCTCGCCATGGCTAAGTTTCAGATATCTCGCCATGGCTAAGATTCAGATATCTCGCCATGGCTTAGATTCAGATATCTCGCCATGGCGAGATATCCAAAATCTCGCCATGGAGAGATATCCAGAATGTCGCCATGGCGAGATATCTGAAACTTAGCCATGGCGAGATATCTGAAATGTTGTCATGGCGAGATATCTGAAATTCAGCCATGGCGAGAATTCAGACTGGTTTGGCAGTCTTACAATCGGCTTGGAGTAGTGGTGGCATATTAACAAATCCCTGGAGCATGGACCATCCCTGGAGCATGGTTGTGGATTAATTGCATTTCAATGGCCACAGTAGGGATTGACCGGGATACGAGGATTCTTGGAATCATAGTTTCTGCGTTTCACAAGGGACCCCGATTGACTGCTCTCCTGTTTACACGATTTGTCACAGATTATATAGTGAGATGGGAAATGAAAACTAAGAGTCTGGAGTTTTCAGTCAAACTGTCTGTTAAGTTGATCCCCTGAACTTTTGACACCAATCGCTCCCATGGAGTACATCGTAGCAACAGCGTTTTACTTTCAATGTGGGGCCTCCCACTTTGGTAGGTTGGCTCACAAACCATCAATGGGTAGATATAACTTTGAGAAAAATCAAAAACACTGGGGCAGCATGACAACCATCACATCATCTGATTTTATCACTGTTAAGCACTGAAGCACTATACAACAATGGCATGCAACCGCTTTTAACCACTGTAACAACCAAAACCATTGTTTATCCATCGTTGAACATTGCAAGTATGAACCAACCATTACCAGTAAAAATGCACTAGAGTATCAGCGCGTCTATAGGTCAAAATTCAATCATGCTGGGCACATCCAAAAGTTTGGCGAGGGCGGCAGCAGCAATCAGGACTGATTATTTGCAGTTGGCATATCAACAAGGAAAAGGAACAACTACCCGAAGAGAACATCTGCATGCTACTACAATTATTACAACAGCGACAACAAAATGACAAACACATAAAGAAACAACCGTAAGTACAACAACAACAACAACAACAACAACAACAACTACTACTACTACTACTACTACTACTACTACTACGACTACGACTACGACTACGACTACGACTACTACTACTACTACAACTACTACTACAACCACTACTACAACCACTACTACAACCACTACTACAACCACTGCTACTACCACTACTACAACAACAACAACAACAACAACAACTACTACTACTACTACTACTACTACTACTATTACTACTCCTGCTGCTACTACTACTACTACTACTACTACTACTACAACTACTACTACAACCGCTACTACAACCACTACTACAACCACTACTACAACCACTGCTACTACCACTACTACAACAACAACAACAACAACTACTACTACTACTACTACTGCTACTACTACTACTGCTACTACTACTACTAACAACTACTACTACTACTACTACTGCTACTACTACTACTGCTACTACTACTACTACTACTACTACTACTACTACTACTCCTGCTGCTGCTACTACTACTACCACTACTACTACTACTGCTACTACTACTACCACCACCGCCGCTACCACTGCTACCACCACTACCACTTCAACCAGCACTACCACTACAACTAGAACAGCAACAAAAAAACATCGATAGCTGGAGGTATGTGCATAGCCATGGTTAGTACCCAAAAAAGGTTGTTGGTGTCCAGAATGTGACCATGTTTGATGGGTCACGAAGCACTGCGGTTTGCGGAGACCTCGAGTTGGATGCATATAGATGTGTTCGTCGCTTCAACCAACAGTAGTCGCGGTGTCCACCATCAAGCAACTGTTGACAGCTGTTGTTGGGATGTGAAGAGAGCTGCATTGTTACGTCCACAACAATGGTGGGGAGTGATCGCTCGAGTTACGATCATGATCATAGAAAATAATCTATGATTTGGGGATACTCCATTGGTGGTACTTGGCGTTTTTTTAGAAATCTACGGATGCAACTGACGCACGATGATCCTTTATCCATGCTTGACCAAATAATTGTTTGACTCTGGGAACCATCCCTTTAAAGGGCTTGACAAAAACAAGCTGCAGGGCACCAACCAAACCTGATTGATGTTCATATGGTTGGTCCACAACAAAGGCAAGATCGGTCGCATACTTTATCTTTTCCTGGGGCTCGTCACCCTCAACAAACCAAACAACTATTTACCATTCAAAGTGATTCTCAATCTATTTCCGCCAGGACATCTCCACCGGAGGGCGGCGTCCATCATCAGCACTGGCCCAAGCCGTCTGTATGGCGAATAGATGTGGGGTCCCACAGTCCAGCAAAACATTACAGCATTGTTTCTTGACCTGAATTCTAAACCATCATTACTATTTTACTAATCAACCATCATGGTGACACTGTCAAAACGTCTTTTGTGTAAAACTATGATATATATATATATATGTATGTATGAATATGTAAATATGTAAAATTTTTGTGTGTAGAAAAAACAAAGTTTCCAAAGGTCAGCAATGATCCATATATGTAAAGGGTTGGGACAAGCCTATATATACATATATACTATACTTGTGAGTTAAATGAATACATTAAACACAAATCACTATTAGAAACACCATCTAAGACTCTCAAGATGCGAATTACACCAGCCTTTACTTCGATCACCAGCCCCCAACACGTCTTCAAAAGTGATCGTGCCAAAGTACCCAGAGTTCACACGCTCGAGCTCGATCGGCCGAGTCGTCCATTTGCTGCAAGTCTTCCAGTGACAAAGATCTGCGGTGCTACAAGTTAGCAGCTCTGTGGCACTGGCTTGGTTGGAAACGCACGGGGATGAACCAACAGGGATCGACTAACAGGATGAACCAACAAAGATGGTTCAACGGTTCAACTAATAAATCGTGCTATACAATGCTACGAGCTGATAAAAACACTCATAGACTGAGAGCTGCAAGACCTAAACAAAATAATTACAGATCCTTCCAATCAACAAGGGGATGTGTAATGCGCTACAACAATAGGGATTATGGAGAACATCAGGCAACAGTAGCTGAACCTTTTGGTTGGGGAGAAATGATGATATATAATTTTGTAGATTCGTCTGTGTTGTTTTGCAATATCTTTAACCAAAACCAACCTATCAAACAATATCAACCAAATATTGATTCGGTCAACCTCTGGTCGCATTAAACGTTTGAGAAAAGCACATGGACAGACTATACAGCAAATTGTCATTGATACCACTTGCTACCTATTTCACTGCTATCCAGGCATCATCATTTGGTGGCCAAATCTTTTGTTGCAACTAGTTGGCACAATGGTTTACTGCACATTTTTTGCCTACCCGCTAGTGCACCTGATTGTTACTGTGATTATGATGCCTACTTACATCAGACTATAACTCTCAGTCTAGCATGGCTATCATTTTCACACTGGGAGATTTATAACTGAACAATCCTTCAGTATCATGAAGGACTACCAGGCTCACCAAGTTGCGAATGTTCAATCGTCTTTGTTGGGGGGTGAGAATAACCACCTCCGTTTTCGGCGACAAGCCGATCGAAACAAATCAATCAGAAGGTAGCTTGGGGCACACAACTGTCATGACGAGTAGCTGAAGCTGTGCCCCCTAGTTGAACGCAAAGGACGATGATTGCCAATAATTAACAAACAAATCATCAAAAAAAGTGAATCTTCTCTTGCCAGATTAACCTACCAAAGCATCCAGGAGGTCTTTTCCCAATGGTCCATCCTCAAGTTCAGTCCCTCCAATACCACATGTGTCACTCCGTTTCATATCCAGCGCTCATCTAATGCCATCAAAGCTCGGGTCGGGAATGAAGCGACAACCTTCAATGCCATTCCAGCCATTGGGTTGCCATGTTCCACCCAACCTGAGTCAAAACCACAGCAATGTCCAAGCCACCTCCTGTAGATGCTCCAGTTTCCAACCAGGGGTGAAGCTACTGACACGTGTGCGCATGGTGAACTACAAACATCTCTGATACTTTCAGGGTGAATCCTATTCTGCCCATTCCTGCGTGGTGTTTGCAGTGCATGCCGAAGTAACACCAAGTTTTCCACTGCCACAATGCCGCCCTTTCCTCATCTGGGCAGGCGAAAAACATCCAAACTAAACAACTCTGAGCAGTGATGCCTCAATAAGTGGGGTCTCATAGCACCATTTCCTTATGAGAAATGGAAAAATCAACAATCTCATGGTAACAAATCGAAAAGAATCCACAGCAAACGATGGCAACTCTGACATGACCATGTTTCCGATTTGTGAAATTGAAACGATGGCAAATGAAAAGGACGCATATTTCCAACGAGAAGCCAAGCAAATCATGTCTGGTTACTACCTTCAAATTTCTGTAGAATGTGCACTCGTTGTCTCTTCCCTATGCTGATCCCAGGTCCGCCAATGATTGTCATCATGACTTGGGCTGGGCCCCATGAACATCATGGACAGTGTGACCAGTACTGATTGTTTCATGCCATTGCTGCTGCTTTTCCAATGGCTGGCCACTGTTTCAATGCTTATGCCAGCAGCTTATCAGCACTCAGTGTTTGCCACCAATTCCTAGGGATGTCTGCTTTTTGTTGAGGACCATATTATCCCGATCCTGCACGTGCAAATTGAATCGAGGACAAGCATCGCGACCAAGCACGTAGCACATCGAGGGTTGTACAAGTCTCAAGGCCGAGCGGGTATTCCAGCGCAGCCAAGAAATTGAACAACTCCTCATGGGATTCCGTGCCATCCCGGTCACCTACCCAAACTGGTCATGCCTGTCACGTGGTAAGTGGTGCCAATGGTCCTGTACATCTGCATGTTGGCCGGTTGTGCCGCCCCATGTTGAATTTGATTCCATCGAAAGTATGGTCCCATGCAATCCGTCACGTAAAAAATATATATGCGCGTTGGCGCGGTAGCGAAAATCTGTATGGCAAACATCGCTCGTGAATCTTTACAAGGTAAAGGGACGAGCTTGCCTGAGCCACACGTGAAATTGGTGGATGTGAGTCATGTGAGTCGCGAGTCTCTGGCAGCCATTGCTGACATTGATTTTTTCGGCAATGGATTGAGACAGTGACATTTGGTACATGTGAACATGTGTACAGCATCTAATCAAATACACATAGATGTGAATATAATAAATAAATTGTCAATATATATATATATATATAAATTAAATTAGATTGAATTTAACAACTAGTTAAAACATATGAATATCAAACAATATATACTTACAAACATATCGGATGATATCGGCTCGGTTGGTAACATTCTTACAACCCCACGGCCCCAACCTTGAGGAGTTTTCATGCGCCACATTCCGCACTCCTGGCTTTCCTCCAAGGTCCATCCAGTCTCATCAAACCAATGGGCATCGATGGCCTTTACGACGACTTCTTCGAAATGTGCCTAGAGGGTGCTGCCATAGCTGTCCACATGATGGGATGGGGTTCCGCAGCCGTTCTTTCAAGCTGCGATGGTGAATCAATCCCTATTCCCAATGACATCTCTCTGCATGTTGGTAGAAGGTGTGCCCAACACAATCTACATCGCCAGATCGCAAGCACAGCGCTACGGGTAGCATGTTCCACTACCACACTGTCCCCAGCTTGTGCACCACCTACAGAACTCCTACCACAGTTTCTTTGATCCATCAAACCACCATGACATCCAATAGGTCCATAAGCACCCAAAACAAAAACAAACCAACTACGAGTTTTCATCCACTGGACCCTGTAAGTGGCTTGGTTGGTTGAGCTTGACACCAAAGCTGCCAGTTCCTATCATTTGAACATGTTTTGAAGAAATTGTGAAAAACACCGGCTATATGCAGTGATTTGGGGTTTAGGGTTTTTCTAAATTCATATTGCGTTGAGTCAATACCCTATCACCATAGAAACCAAATCCCTTAATGACCGAACAATCATTTTTTGGGGATGTTTGTCTACCCCTGGCTTTTGGACAGTTAATTTTTTGACGCATATTGGTTCATACGGATTATGGTTCACCATTCTCAATTTGGTAACCATCATTAGCCATCACATTCATCATTCACAACTAAATTCACTAGCATTGAACATTAATCTCATTATATTCACAATCATTAACCATCACTATCATTGTTGGTCAACATCAACCATCACACACCATCATTACTGATGATTACCAACTTGATCATACCAGGTAATAGGTAATGATTGACCAACCTAACCATTGTCACTAGGCAGCAGAAACCATAATCCACAATATTTAGACATGACTGACTAACCATCATGAACGTTCACTAGCTCTCACTAACCCATCATCAACAACTCACAATCACTTGAACGACATATCCCACTATAAATTTAATGATATTTGATTATCATCTCATCAAATTTGCCCGTGATTATCCATCACTAACCATCAACAAACATCAATAATGGATGGTAATATATGGTAATATAGTAAGTGATTATCATTTAGCAAATGATATGTATCAGAAAAAGTGAAAAAAACCTAACATGCGAAAAAACCTAACATGTGAAAAACCCAACATGTGAAAAAAAACCACATGTGAAAAAAAAAACACTTCAAAATCAAAAGTTTTTTTTCACATGATAGGTTTTTTTCACATGTTGGTTTTTTTCACATGAAGTTTTTTTTCACATGTTAGGTTTTTTCACATGTTGGTTTTTCACATGTTGTTTTGTTTTCACATGTTGATTTTTTTACATGTTAGGTTTTTTCACGCGTCAACTTCACTTCAAAGTCAAAAGGTTTTTTTTCACATGTTAGTTTTTTTCACATGTTAGGGTTTTTTCACGGGTTTTTCCACATGTTGTCTTTTTTTCACATGTTGTTTTTTTCACGGTTTTTTTCACATGTGGGTTTTTTCACGGGTTTTTTCACATGCTGGTTTTTTCACATGCTGGTTTTTTCACATGTTATTTTTTTCACATGTTGGTTTTTTCACATGTTTGTTTTTTCACATGTTAGGGTTTTTTCACATGTTAGGTTATTCACATGGTAGCTTCACTTCAAAGTCAAAAGGTTTTTTCACATGTCAGGTTTTTTTACATGTTAAAGTTTTCCACATGTTGTTTTTTCACATGTTTTTTTCACATGATGTTTTTTCACATATTGTTTTTTTCACATGTGGGTTTTGTGACATGTTGTTTTTTCACGGGTTTTTGCACATGTTGGTTTTTTCACATGTTTTTTTCACATGATGTTTCTTCACATATTGTTTTTTCACATGCGGGTTTTGTCACATGTTGTTTTTTCCACCGGTTTTTGCACATGTTGGTTTTTTCACATGTGGGTCATTTCACATGTTGGTTTTTTCTCATTTTTTTTTTCACATGTTGGTTTTTTTCACGGGTTTTTTTCACATGGTGGTTTTTTCACGGGTTTTTTCACATGCTGGTTTTTTCACATGTTGGTTTTTTCACATGTTATTTTTTTCACATGCTGGTTTTTTCACATGTTAGTTTCTTCACATGTTAGGGTTTTTTCACATGTTAGGTTATTCACATGGTAGCTTCACTTCACTGTCAAAAGGTTTTTTCACATGTCAGGTTTTTTTACATGTTAAAGTTTTTCCACATGTTGTTTTTCACATGTTTTTTTCACATGATGTTTTTTCACATATTGTTTTTTCACATGTGGGTTTTGTGACATGTTGTTTTTTTCACGGGTTTTTGCACATGTTGGTTTTTTCACATGTTTTTTTCACATGATGTTTCTTCACATATTGTTTTTTTCACATGTGGGTTTTGTCACATGTTGTTTTTTTTCAGAACAGGGGACCGTGGGAGTGCACAAAATGTAGTAAAAACACAATCCAAGAATTTAAAAGAACACAAAATGCAAGATATTTTAACACACATAACCAAAACCATACTTAACAAATAGAACAAACCAAAAAACCAAAAAACCAAAAAACCAAAACACCAAAAAACCAAAAAAAACAAAAAACCAAAAAAACCAAAAAAAACAAAATGTCAGAACCCAAGCACAAAAAAACCAAATGGGATATGATTACATAGACTTTAGTAATTCATAGACCAGGGTTTAAATCGGTAATTGGTATTTAGATTAGGTATAATTTAACAAGCTTCCAAAGTTTAAAATTTATTATGCCATAATGTTGTAAAAATAAGATATAGTAATAGGGTATAATTCAAAAGGTTTCAATAAGCCAGAATTAAATCGGGCTGAACGAAATAGCTTTATTTCATATAAGCATGTTTAAATCATCTTTATCCCAACATTATGAAAATAAGTAAATTTAAGTATTGTAGAATTAAATGCACCATCAAATGGTATGATTCGAAGAGCCTTAATAAGCTAAAATTAAATCAATTTTGATTAAATACTTTAATTTCAATTTCAACATATTTAAATAAGCTTTTTGTGGACATTATAAAATCAAATAGGGCAAAATATTATATTATTAGATATTAGTAGGGGAATATTATTAAATAGCCAAAATAGGCCATAATCAAACAGAGTATAGTGAAATAGGTTAGATGTAAGTAAGGCACAATTAATTGACTATGTTATTAAACATGGGGCAGACTTAGATACACTTTATTGTGGCATTCGATCACTATAAAACAAGTTTGAGTATACCAAATCAGAATGTTATTTCCTTTGCCAAAGGTACCCACATAGAAAAGACAATCTGCCTCTGCCAAGACTTCCCCCCCAAAAAAGCAATATTTCCTCGACAAGTATGATGCCATATCAGCATGCTACGAGTATTTACTTTGCCAGAGATCTCCATATAGAAAGCATTTTTCTACCAAGATTTTGGATTATAAAAACTTTTAGCAGTGAAAACATAAAAAGAATACCAATTTCAAGGGAAACAACATTATTGACTGTAACACATACCATGCAGTCTGCAGCGCATGCAAGATTTACTTAACTATGCACATTGCTCAATATGAAAAATAGCGCACAATCACAATAATACTTGAATACAAGTTGTGAAGCCAATGTATTTCGGCTTCATATTTTTGAGAAACAAAGCATTTCTTAATCATAGTAAATAGTATATTATAGTTGTGTCCCTGCTATACAATATCATCATGGAAAACAATGACATCTATAGAAATCTCTTTTGGACAGGTGCATAGCGATATAGCAGTTTATTTCATTGGGGTCGATGGTATGAAAACACTAATAAAGAAAATGTATAGAAACTTGCACAATAGTTGTCCCTGCAGTACCTGCCTTTATTGTGTACAATTATGTACATATATATCCTCATAACTAGGGGAACATATTTTCTTTCTCATAGGCAATATCATCAAGTTACATAGTTAATATATTTGAATACCTCAGTACATGAAAAAACACAATTACTTTTGTTAGATAAAATTTTTTAACATCTCTAATAAAGTCAAAATCTTTCTTAACATTAAAATGATCCATCTAAAACATGAAAAAAACGCACTCCCACAGTCCCCAGCTCTCTTTTTTTTCACGGGTTTTTGCACATGTTGGTTTTTTCACATGTGGGTTTTGTGACATGTTGTTTTTTTCACGGGTTTTTGCACATGTTGGTTTTTTTCACATGTGGGTTTTTTCACGGGTTTTTTTCACATGTTGTTTTTTCACATGTGGGTTTTTTCATATGTTGGTTTTTTCTCGGGTTTTTTCAAATGTTAGGTTTTTTCACATGTGGGTTATTTCACAGGTGGGTTTTTTCACGGGTTTTTTCACATGTTGGTTTTTTCACATGTGGGTTTTTCACGGTTTTTTTTCACATGTTGTTTTTTCACATGTGGTTTTTTCACATTTTTTTCACGGGTTTTTCACATGTTAGGGTTTTTTCACATGTTGGTTTTTTTCACGCGCTGGTTTTCTCACGGGTTTTTTCACATTTTGTTTTTTTCGCATGTAGTTTTGTTCACATGTTGGTTTTCACAGGTTTTTTCACATGTTGGTTTTTTCACGGTTTTTTTCACATGTTGTTTTTTTCACATGCGGGTTTTTTCACATGTTGGTTTTTTTCACATGTTGTTTTTTTTCACATGTTGATGTTTTTGCATGTTAGGTTTTTTCACGCGTCAACTTCACTTCAAAGTCAAAAGGTTTTTTCACATGTTAGCTTTTTCACATGTTAGGGTTTTTTCACATGTTGTTTTTTTTCACATGTTGTTTTTTTCACATGTTGGTTTTTTCACGGGTCTTTTTCACATGCTGGTTTTTTCACATGTTGATTTTTTCACATGTTATTTTTTTCAAATGTTAGGTTTTTTTCGCATGTTGTTTTTTTTCACATGTTGATTTTTTCACATGTTAGGTTTTTTCACACGTTGGTTTTTTCACATGTAGTTTCTTTCACTAATGGGCTTTTTCACACGTTGGTTTTTTCACGGGTCTTTTCACACGTTGGTTTTTTTACATGCTTTTTTCACACGTTGGCTTTTTCACGGGTTTATTCACATGTTGGTTTTTTCACAGGTTTTTTCACACGTTGGTTTTTTCACAGGATTTTTCACATGTCGGTTTTTTCACATGTGGTTTTTTTTTTTTACGGGCTTTTCACAGGCTTATTCACACGCAGGTTTTTTCACAGGTTTTTTCACGGTTTTTTTCACACGTGGGTTTTTTCACATGTTGTTTTTTTCACATGTTGGTTTTTTCACAGATTTTTTCACATGTTGGTTTTTTCACATGTGGGTTTTTTCACATGTTGTTTTTTTCACAGGTTTTTTCACACGTTAGTTTTTTCACGGGTTTTTGCACATGTTGGTTTTTTCACATGTGGGTTATTTCACAGGTTGGTTTTTTCACGGGTTTTTTCACATGTGGGTTTTTTCACATGTTGGTTTTTTCACAGGTTTTTTCACATGTCGGTTTTTTCACATGTTGTTTTTTCACATGTTGTTTTTTTCAAATGTTAGGTTTTTTCGCATGTTGGTTTTTTTCACATGTTGATTTTTTCACGGGTTTTTTCACATGCTAGCCAAGTGATGGGATTAAATGGGACATCATTCATCATCATTGCCGTCCGCTGATCATCCCTTCGCCTACGCGAAAGCCACCGTCCCCGAACCTGCGCCATCTCGCGCAAGCGTTGCGTGCCGAAGGGCGTAGCAGCGCCGAGGCCCACAGGCCGGTGCCCTGGAGAAAGAAAGGGAAACGAGCTGCTGAGTATAAGCAGCTTTATAAGCAATAAGCTTTATAATTGAATAACCTAATAACCTAAAGCTGGTGGGTATAATTTGGTATAATCAATAAGCTTTATAGCTAATAACAGCTTTACCCACCAGCTTGATAACCATTAAGTAGCTTTATAAGCTTATATTCACTTAATATAGCAGTTATAAAACTAGTTATTAGTTACAAAGCTGCATACACCCTTATAGAGCTATTAGCAGCTTTACCCACCAGCTTTACAAGTGAATACGCTAAAGAGGAGCTGACAACCAGCTTTATCCCCAAGCTTTACCCATTCAAGCTTTAAAACTAATAACTGATAAGCAGCTTTATACCTAATAAACATCCAGCTTTACCCACCAGATTGAAGGATAACCTTACAACCAGCTAATCTTTTAACCTTAATGGATTTGTTATGAAACCGTTGATGTTGTATGATGGTTTATAACTACAGCAATGGTTTAGTTGATTTAAAATGGATTCTAGGGATGATAATAGTTTATACTGGTTGATTGATTTATAATGGTTCACAACCGCAGTCATGGTTTATGATGGTTTAAAGTGGTTTATACAAATTACAAACTATGATTGTTGATCATAATGATTGTTGATCAGGATAATTGATACTACTGGTTTATAATTGATGATGAAGTCATGGTTTCAAATTTGATGGCTTAACACTTAGGAATTGTAGTGGTTGATAATAGTGCTTTCGAATTATAGTGGTTTTGAATGGTTTAAAAACCATCATGAATGCCCTTTAATGGTTGATAATGATGTAGAATGATGATTGATCAATGGTTTAGACACTTCTTTGACAGTTGGTAGTGGTTTGTGATTTTCATTAACTGAATCAGATTACCCGTAACTGCTTGTAAAGGTTTATCGATTTAAACGGCTTCAGCAACTTTATGTGTTGCAAATGATGACTGGTTGATGAGCTGGTCAAAATTAAGGCTCCAATGATAGACACTCATACTGAATCATGGATAAACCGATGATTGCTCATGGTTTTGAATGGCTATACTGATGGTGAATCAAACAGGTAAATCATGGTGAATCTACTGGTTAATGATGATGAATTAATGGTTGATATACGTAGGTTGAAAATGGCTGAGCCTGGCCGCATATCTCTGTAGTGATGGTTAATCGTCTTTAATGATGGTTAATTAATAGCCATGGTATGATGGTTAATTCCTTCCCCCTGTTACTAAACGTCCCCAAAATAAAAAAACAGGCTTGGAATTCCCGATTTCTGTTTCTTTTTGCTTTTTAATTGCGTTTCTATTTGTTGCAATCAAAAATCAACAGGAAAACACATTCATTCCAGAAGGGTCTTTACCCCCTAAGCATAAAAATAGCTTGATCCTGAAAATTGATTATTAGGGGTAAGCATCGAAATCCAATTTTTATCAATATGTTCAATAGAATTTAAAGAGGGATTTAACTAAATTTTGTAATCGAAATGTTCTATTTTCATTAATAAGGATTTTTTATTGATTATTGGGGGTAATCTTTGAAATCAAATTTTAGCAATAACTATTCTAAATAGAATTTAAAAAGGGATTAAATCAAATTTTGAAATCAAAATTTCTATCTTTATTAATAAGGGATAAGAAATTGTAATTGATTATTGGGGGCAAACTTCGAAATCCAATTTGAGCAATATTCTAAAAAAAATCTAAAAAGGGATTTACTTAAATTGTGAATTCGACATTTTCTATCTTTATTGATAATGAATTGAAACTGATTATTGGGAGTCCGTCCGGGACCCGAATATTAAAAAACCCCTAATAAACAAATAGCTCGCTGCGCTTATTATTTGGGGGGTTAGTATTAGGGGGAAGGGGTTGCTCATGGTTCAGAAGAGGAGAGTTTGATGGTTAATGATGGTTAACGAACAGTTATGCTGTTGTTCATTTCGGTTAATATTGCTATAATCATGCTTACACAGTGGTTGAAATAATAAAGTAATGATGGTTAAACAATAATGATGATGACAATTGCGGCTAGATGATTGAGTCCTCATATATTCAACCATCAATACTTGGTCACCTATGGTTGTCTGGATTCATGACAGTGGAAACCTCTTCATGGCTAAACAACACCAATCTACTAAAAAAATCAGAGCTGTGTCTGGTTGGTGGCTGGCTGCTGGTGGCTGGTCAATTAATGGTAACCTGTGGCCAACATTAACTCGAATGATGGTCAATGTTGATGGTTGCCATATTATTTGCAACTTAATAAGATCTAGTATAATTGTCCATCAAAAGGTAACCATAATTGTCTGTCAATGGCCCAATGATTAAAAACAGCGCATTATGGCTATCGGCACATCACTGAGCGTCTTCATTCATGGCTATCTCACAAGCATTATACTAAAACTATCAATAAACAGCAATCCATCACCGCCATTTACTACCAGGATTTGGTGGACCCAGGAAATGCTGATTTTCCGTAAATTCATTTCGTAAACTCTTGGTAGAAAATGGCAATGCCACAAAGAATGACAGCCTAGAAAATGGACATGGCCAAGAGATATAATCCACGAAGAGTAGAAAGCAATCATCGCAAATGGATTTTCGGTACGGAAGCCGAATCGTAGGAAGGATTTGGCATGACCCAGACCTCTTTTACACGATAAGATGCGATAACCATCGCATCGACAACCATCGCATCGACAACCATTGGCAGAACCATTTTGTAACGGCATCATCTCCCCAGGGAACCCCAGGAAGATCCAGCTGTGTGATTGAAAGGAAATGGCCTGACCCAGTCCCGTAAAAACCCTATTGTTTTGATAGCAGCATTCCCCGGGGAATCAGTGAGGTCAGAAAGGTCCGTGGTACAAAATGGAGGTGCTTCCCGACGTATGCACGCTAGAAAATGGCATTGGAAAACCATTTTCCCAGGGCTCTGATCACCCTCATTTTCTCCACGAAATTCAAACGGCGATGCAATTAACCATCGATGGTTGGGTTCTCCTGCAGGCGAGAATAGGTTAAGCCTGCCTGGGCCTCAATAGCCTGGCTTGATGATGGATTGTGAACTGCTTACCCTGCAGACCCAATCCATATACGGGGATTCCACGACTGCTGTCTGAAGTATTTTCGAGGTACGTTGTGTATCAGGTACAGGCGTGAGTTCAAAGACAAACATAGACACGCGCACGAAAGTGATACAGAAAACACACGCCACCACATGATTTTGTGTGGAACACGTCATGTTGAAAAGTAGTATTTTCAAACATACTAATGCAAACAACATGATATCAACCAAAAAATTTACCACACGACCACCAGAATTCCAAAATGCGCTGAATTTGGTAGATGGTGGTTTCTCAAAATATTGGTACCCAAAAATGGTTGGTTTATTACTATAAGTGGTTAAAAATGGATGATTTGGGGAGTCCCCTATTTTGAGAAACCACCAGATGAAACTTGAACAAAAACCACCGTGCTGCGCATGGGCACCAGAGCACCTGGTCTTGGACAAGCACTCTCGGGCAAAATGCCTGGGCGGAGCGGAGCCCCGGAGAGACCAGGCCCATGCCGTGGTGAGCTGCAGTGCTGGTGTCGACGCCTGGAGGGTTGTTGATCACCGTCAACAACAATATAGCTGGTTGGTGGTTGAACCACCCCTACGACCAACCAATTGTTAGGCATTACTAGGGAAAATACAAAATGATTGAACCCACCAAACAGAATAGAACGGAATAGAACTGGGAACTGTCGCGCTGGTTGATAATGATTTCTAGTGGATACCAAGCAACAACATCACTAATCAAATTCCAAACACAACCAACAAAAACAAGAGATTAAAATGAACATGTGTTCTCAAAATAGGGGGTACCCTCCAAACCATCCAACACAAATCATTTATCGTTGTAAACCAACCATTTTGGGAGGTTCCCCTATTTGGTGGTTTCTCAAAATAGGGGTGCCCCCCAAATCATCCATTTATAATCATTTTTAGTAACAAACCAACCATTTTTGGGGTACCCTCATTTTGAGAAACCATCATTTTGAGAACGCCCCACATCTGTACGGGAAATGTCCACAGCGCTATCTGTTCAAGGCATTGACATCCGCTGCACCAAAGAGATCAGGCCTCGTACCTGGAGCTGGATGCCCAACATGGATGCACTCCTCTCATCGAATTCATGGGGAAAATAGTTACGTATCAAAAGGACCCAAATTAAAAAAAATCTGCGGATCGTTTCGCAAGAACCTGACGGATGCACCTGTGACATACATCTTCATTACTCCATTCTTGTCAGTTGCAACTTTGGAAACTCCTCCAGAGTATTTCACCTAGAAGAATTGGCACTTGTCCGGATCTTTCCAAATGATTATAGAATGCCATCATGGTCATGAATCGTGATGGAACCCAGTATCATTGTGTCATTGATCCATCTTTAATCATGATCTGCCAAATGTTGATGATTAGTAATTAGTACAGTACATATTAGTACTATAGTTTTAAGTTCAACATGGTATGGTCATTACCCATGGTAAAACCGTGTAAAACCAATGTGCTCTTGTTGCCAGTCTCGTTGTACTTATACTTGTTGCTGCCGCAGTCGGTTCTACAACGGTCTCTGCTGCCTGTTTTGGGATGTTTTGGGATGTTCAGCACCATTATATACCCAACACAATCAGCCCAACTATTTTCTTCTTGTCACCCAAGTGCTACCTGCCGCACGTCCAGCCACAGTCAGGATTCTCCTTGGCCGGAAACGCCATGCATTGACTGTCATGGATGGTAATGCTCTATGGTGGCAGCCAATGGTGTGGTAGTTATCACCAACAACATGATTGTATCTGTACGTACCCAGTATGTATGTATTGGTGGAAGCAACGGAAACATATGATCATGATGATGATGGTGATGATGATGATGTTGTTGATGATGATGATGCTTATACCGCCCTATCTATGCAACAGCTACTTGCATACGGAACACGGACCGCTGCAACAATCCCCCCAACTCTTGCTTGTGTTTCTTGCAAGCTGCTGGTGAAATGACCGCATCAAAAGTAGGTCCAAGAAAGGTAGTATCCCAGCCATTCCAACATGACCATTGAAGTAGGGTCCCAGGTAACGAGGAGAATTGAACCTTGCACAACATGAGAATCATTCGTATGTTTAGGCTAGGCTCTGTGGGCCTTTTCGTGAAAGTCTTGAAAGCTCACACAACATCTCAACTCCAAACTCATGACTTTTATGATATCCTGTCAACTGTTAGATGGTACTGCATTCCTCATACTTGCTGTTACTGTCTACCGTTAGGAAAAGTTGATTCATGGTTGTTGCATGCCCGATATTTTTGTGACCAACTCATCAGTATTCATAGGCTGAGAAGTTCCCATAATCACAAGCTCCTTGGATCAGCTAGTGTCAAGCGCCAACAAGCTGATCAACCAACTGAAAAAAGTCCATGACTCCAGCATAAACCAAGCAAATATCCAACGATTCTTGTCTGGTGTACCAGTGTTGTTTATCATTTGGTTCTCCAGTTTTCCTCGATCGTTATCCATGGTTTTGCCGTATTGTCAACCATGGTCATCTCAACTAATCATCGTTTATCCTCTATGCGTTCATCATTCCTCACTTGTAATCCCCTAAGATCAGCCGTGGTTCTACCCCATCAACTGTTTCACCACGTCAATCAACAAGTTATCAATGTGTATCAGCAACATACACTTCATCGTACCCGGCTCCTGGTATGGTCATCCCCCATGTCGGACACTACCCTGCACCCCCATGTATTCACATCCCATGGATGACCAAACCAGGTACCTTGGCTGGGATGTCCATCATTTTGGGGGAAGAGTGTGTGGCTTGACCCATCGCCAGTTGGCATTTCCCCTATCATCAACCATGGCCAGTTCTAGTCAACTGTTCATGAACCAGTCAATTTGCCACAGCCGTATGACCGCCACTCAGTTGGTCATCCAAGGGCATCAGTTCATGAACAATGGGTGATCCCCTAGGCGATAATCATTGCCGGTATGGTTATCCCATAGATCCGTCCCCATCCGAGGCTATCCACATGCTCATCCCCTAGAAAGCCTGTCGCTCACTATCATTAGCCCTTGACAAGACAACCATGATTCACGAGCAGCTGATAGATACCAGCCTGATTGGTGGTTTCAGCCTCTCTAGAAAAATACTGGTTAATCAACCAACCATTCCAAATAATATGTACCCAACCGTATCAAAAAAAAACACTACTGTAGACATGGTAGACACGACAGTCATTAACCATTCATCAACCATATCTACCATTCATCAACCATATCTACCATTCATCAACCATATCTACCATTCATCAACCATATCTACCATAGATCAACCACTATACCCAACCATTAACCATTCATCAACCACTATATCAACATCAATCAGCTGCAGCTGCCACCGGTCACCCTTGGGTCACCATCCACTGCTGCCCCCCCCACCCTCTGGGAGCCCAACCGCTGCCGCAACGCTTCCGCGGTTCGCAACGGCAGCGCCGCGCAGAGCTTGGGGCAACGGCGCCACAGCGGTGGCGGGTCGGGCATGGCGCGGACGAGGCGCCGCAGGGTCGGACATGACGAGGGGAGACAGTTCAGTAGCTGGATGAGTTGAAGAGGATGAGTTTAGTTGAGGATGGTTGGTGATGCTTGGTGACGGTGGGTGATGGTTGGTGGTTGGTGATGGTTTGTGAAGGTTGGTGACGGCTGATGACTTATAATGATCAAATCGGAATGGAAGTGGTTCTAGGCAGCCATAGTTTCATAGCGGTCCTGACCATGGAGCTGGCAAGAAATCCCAGCTGGGAAGCCTCTGTCATAGCCTGGTGCGTCCATGGATGATGCGAATCCCCTGCACTACCTATCTGATTCGATCAGCTACAGCGGCCATCCCCAAGGCACCCACATCAGTCGTCCCAGTTCAGTGCATGATCAACCATTTGTAATCCCACTATCGTCACGTGATTTTTTCTTTGCTTGGTATCCTCTAGAATTTTCCATTAACCACCCAAGATTTTGGGACAAGAGACCAGCTCCTGCAAAACATCGTGATGTTCAACCAGCAGTCCCACAAGTAACAAGTTTGTGTCCCAATTTGGTTGTCCATGAGTTAGCTATAGGCTATACCGTATGTCAAAATGATAAACAAATGCACAAACACAGTCATTACTTTAGATGTGCAACCTCAATCCCTCATCACTTGACAACCAGCTTTGGAGTGCAGCTCCCATCATTTTTTTCAAAGTGCTGGGACCGCAACGGACTGAACCTTAGAACATGGCTTAATCATTCGGTACATGGATGTTTCATGGTGTTTCTCAGAATAGAGGCACCTCCATATCATCCCATATTCATCGTTTTTATTGACAAACTTGAACAAACCATCCACTTTTGGGGTTCCCTATAGTTCATCCATTTTGAGAAACTACCAAAATTCTCCGACTGACGGGTTCACCTGCCGCATCATACGGAAAGTTGTCTCCTTCCCACTCCGCGCCTGGCTCAACCTGACGCGATCAGCTGGCAGTAGACGAGCCCCCGCAAACACAAGCGGAGTTTAGCCCCATAGAACCAGGGAATTGGCCACGAGTCAAGATGGTTCTCAAAATAGGGGACCCTTAAAAATGGTGGCTTTCTTATTGATGATTAATAATGGATGAGTGAAAATAGAAATTGGAGCTTTCAGCTTGGCAAGCAGGCATGGCAGGGAAGAATCCACTGTTGAGAAATGATTTACCTATTGGTGATTCTCCAGTGACAGGAGAACTGCTGTGGAAATCGCAAGCTTCCAGCCATTCTTATCACCCCACAATGTCAGTGCTACTTGATCTAGGATTCCGATGCACTCCCAAAGAACATCACTTTTTTGATAGGGAGACCAGGCATTGGGGGGGTCTACTCACTTTCTTTTAGGACAAATCTGTGCCAAGGTCAAAGGTCGTGAAAGGTCTACTGCTTGTGGTTCAAAACCAATGAAATAATTGGTCGGATTCGCAATCCACCTGGATTCAGCGACATATTCTCACGTGTTGGCCGTAAGTTGTTCCCATTTTCAAGGACTTGAACGTACCACTTCTTGGTGCTGTCCCAAGTATCGAATTAGAACCAAATCATCTCAGGCTTTCGAGGCATTCATCACCACTGAGTGGTTGCTGCCATGAAGAATTACTCTTCCCAAGGGCTTATCCTCCACAAATGTTCCCTCCAAAACTAGTGTTTTTGCCTATTTTCACACGTGGCAGTGGGTCAAAACCCTTAGTCCCCCTGGTTCCCCTATCATTAACCATTGTTTTCCCTATGAGTTTGTTGGTGAACTTATCCCTCATGAAATTGGTTGATTAAAGCCTTGACCCAGAGCTACGACGCCCCTGACCTGTTGCCACCAGAGCCATTTTCCGTGGAAAAACGGACGCTCGAGGTCCTATGCCATGTCCCGCCGGGTGGTATCAGGTGGGATGAGCCCATGCAAAATAAGGCATTCCATCAATATGATTTTCCAATGATTTTCCTATGGTTTGCATGCCAACAGGATTTGGTTTGATCAAGAGTCAACTGGAATATCGCCAACAATGGGACAAATCTAACCAACGATGGTGAATATCCGGCTGTTGGCACCATATGTCTACTGCTGTTCTTTGGCATTTTCTCCTGAGCCATGAGTACCAGGGAGGGTTCTAATCTCCTAGTCGGCACCAGTAGATCTCCGGATCCTTGATATCTTCAATTGCAGTTATTGCAGTTTAAAATAGGCAATTTTCAATGGCAATACTTATTTTAAATCAACCAATTCAGCAACAATTTCCATCGCAAGTGAAACTTGCATGTTTTCTTTTTCAATTGCGTTTCCGCTTTGTGGTCTATTTACTCCAAGTTCAATCATGACGAATCACTGCCCCCCTTGAGGAGCCAATGGTGGGGCTGTTTCCCTTTTTAATATTGTGGCATGTGCCAATCAGCCTGCGCAATGCGAGCGATGTCGAAGGCCAATCATCATCTGGAAGTTCCACGTTTCTGAACGCCTTGTGGCCAAGCTTGATCTCCAAAAGAATGCAAATGACAACTTTATCGGTTTAGTTCGTGTGATGATGGGGTGATCAACCAGTCATTTCTGTATTCTTTGCCAGTATTACCTTCCATTGTTAATCCACCAAAGGGACTTGGTCCCAAGGTTCATCAACTCTGCTCATCCAAGGTTGGGGTTCTTTTAAACAAATAGTTCCTTCACGAGTTTGCAAAATTTTGGTGTACCCACATGGTGTTTGGCAGGTCATGCAATACATCCTCCAAAAAACAAAACGCCAATAAACTTTACAGGACCTGAAATGTGATACTGCCCACAAATCGAAATGTTGAGATCAATATACTTTGTATAATCTGTTAACATTAATTACAAGTTGTCACTGCTGTTCCATCACGGTCCTTGCTAATGATGAGCTATATCATCATGGATTGCCATATCATTTCGATATCGTTCATTCAACAAGCAAGCAACCATAATGAATGCTGGGAAGCCCAACTTCACGAGAACTGAACCGTTGTGAAATTTC
>VSDK01006747.1:84020-137458 GCA_009767595.1 Symbiodinium kawagutii | reverse complement strand
CCAAACATTCACTGACCATGAAATCTACCGCAGCCATTCAGAAACGACTAGCCCCATGAACCAATTTGAGCATACCGGCCATTGTCAACTGGCAACCACAAACTAACCGACCACTATATTGCATTGGTTTACACATTGTATCAACCTTAAACCACAAAATGCTTGATGGTTCACAACCATGTCAACAAGTTGTTTGATTATATTCATCATTAACCATTTCAGTATATAACTGAATGTTAACCATCAATTGAGATATCTAATCGACCATCAAGTAACCCGTCAATGTAACCAACCATCAAGTAAGTTCCGTCAACCAGTTGATGTAACCACTAAATGCTTGGCTTGTTAGTGGTTTCAACCCCTAAGAAAAATATTAGTCAACCAACCAATCGTTTGTCTATACTAGGGAAAATAAAAAATGTTTGCAACCACCAACCAGCAACGGTTTAAACATTACTGTTGGTTCTTATCCCCTATTATTAACCACTAATAACCACTACTAACCACTATTGAAAGCACCAACCAGTTGAAGGTCCATAATGGTTCTGAACCATCAGCCAACCCTCGATCGCCCCAGTCCTGGACAGCAGAAGCTCCACCACACCCTGTGTGCCCAGCGCCTGTGGCGTAGCCCGGGGAAATTTCGTAGTAGGATATGGATCAATAGTAACCAACCAATCATGGGGGATAATAACCAACAATAATAAGGGAAATAAGGGTTAATGACAGGGTTTTGACCCACAGCCATTACCCAATACTTCTTGAAAGCGTGTGGGGGGTTCTTAGCATCTGCAAATAAAACAATAAGGCTATGGTTGGTTTATTACTATAAATGATTAAGAAACTGTGAGGTACCCCTATTTCGAGAAACCACACATAATGATCAATCCTGATTCACAGTGCTTCATTGTGGTGAATACTGGTTGATAGTGGTTGAGAAGGGCCGATGTTTACTGATATCCCTTGATTTGTTTAATGAAAGTTGAACCTGGTTTGTATCAGCTATGTAGTAAAGTATACAGTTAACCACAAATGTTTAAACTTGTTTGAGCTTAATAATTTCATTGCTAGATTCAGTGGTAGAATCATGTACTGTAATCATCATTTGATCAACCATTCTGAACCATCATGAGTTGAACCATTTCAATGATCAACATGGACCAATCATTCACAAACCTTCCACCATCATTAAGTTCATTTCATCATCGTGAAAACAATCATACAAACCAATTGCTCCTCATCAACCACCAACCATTCACCAACCATGATTGCACCACCAGTGTCGATCAGGGATATTAGCCAATCAATGGACCAATAATATATGGTTATTACTCATCAATTAATGCACCAACCATTATCAATCATAGTCAATCATTGTTCAATATCATATCGTTGGCAATAACACAACCCCACGATTGCCATTGGCAAGGTTCATATCAGATCAGATTGGTGGTTGAACCACCTCAATGAAAATTATTAGTCAACAAACCAATTAATAAGAATTACTAGGAACAATAAAAACATGTCAAGGGTTTAACCACTACTGTTGGGTCTTATCCCCTATGATTAACCACTATTAACCACTACTAACCACTATGAAAAAAACACTAACCGGATATCATGCACCAACCATTCCCTCACCTTCCATGGATCCGTCCCGGCACTGCCTCCGCTTCGGGATAGCCCAAAGGTCGGCTGGCCACGCCCCCGAGCCTGAGTGAAGCAACAGGCGCAAGGGGGGCAACGGCGTTCCACAGAGACTGAACAAGGTCGGTGTATCTTTGTGCTTTTTTTGTGTTTATTTTTTTGTTTTTTTGTTTTTCGTTTTTTGTTTTTGTTTGCGTTGTTTGATTTTGTTTGGCAACAGCCAATGATGGTTGTGTGGTAGATGACCAGCACAATTTGATAGTCGATTGCTAACACCACCACTTTGGTATAAAGTTGCTAGTTGAGTCACTTGTGTACAAATGCATTCAACGACAACGCGATGACTACTTGGTCTGGGCATCGTTATAGAATCAATGAAGTATAGATTATGGTACAAAAGCTGAGTTGTTAACAGCCCCAGAACTTGACAACATGGAGATTGTTCACAAAGATTGCCCCGATTTTCTGTCGAACCACACATGGACCACATGTGCTTGGCATCTTCCTGTGCTTCCTTACACCGATGGTGAATAATCAAGAATAGTCCTTAGATCATTGCTGTCCCTCTCAATTAAGCAAGATAAAGTTCCACAGGTGGGTTGGGGGGTTCCTACGTATGACCATACTTTTTAGGTAAATGAACATGTTGCTTGTCCTGCCATTCAAGTTGCAGGTTCCTACCAGGTTGGGTCCCGGGGCAAATCGGCAGCTGATGAATATTGATTAACAACTTCCACACGAACCGCTGATATAATCATAGAAAATCGATTGACTCGGTTGTTATGCTATCAGCTGGCCATCACCCTGAAGACGTTTGATCAAATTACCATTGCCAACCCAAATCATCAGCGGGGGGCCCCAAAGCCATTGCAAAGCCATTGATGCCGAGAATCTCTAGGTTTCACAGTTCGGGGCTGTTGCTGGCTGCAGTGCTCCTAGCCCCCTGTCAACCACGGCGGGTTCCTGGGTTCCAATAGATACAGCCTGGCTAGTGATAAAGCTCCAGCCGTTTATAACCACTATCATCGAGTTCAACCAGTGACGTTATTTGCCATTATTGACTGACGGTTCATTCGGTCAAGCATCAAATATGATACAACCAGTCATTGACCATCGTCTAACCATTTTTCAACTTTGTCTAAGCCTAGGATTCACTTTTCAGCCATCATCAACTACAGTACATTAAAAATCATTTGACCATGATTTAAGCATTATTCAACCATATTCAACCATCAAAAATATGTTTTCCACCACACCTGAGAACCTTGCAAGGATTCCAGCAACTGCATCACCCTGGCCTGAGACAGCTGCCGGTTGCACTCCGCTGGTGACGTTTGCCGCGGGCAGTGCTCTCGTTCAACGCATCACCGACAACGGTAAGGATACAAACGCTGTCTGACTGGTGGACTACTAGACTGAATTACTCATGAAGGAAATATAGATACACACACACACATTATCAACAAAGCTATCACCAACAACAAGAAAAACAGGACAAAGTAACTATCAACTATAACTATAGTAACAACAAAAACCATCGAATCAACAATAGAAACAACAAATAACAGCTTGGGGTTGTAACGGTTACCTCAGTTGATGACGACGATGACCGAGAAACAAGTACGTTTATACTCAACAAGCATGACCAACCCAAAAGACTCACTGACACCGTGAGGTCGTCTGGCAACTGGTACTACTACAGGCCACGATACCTTGAAATATCCCAAGGCATGATCATCTCAAGATATCATGAGCGGCCATGACTTACTAGCGGAGGTAGCCTCAGATTCACCTGGCTACAGCTGGATGCAACTATTCTTGGTAGATAGGCATAGAGCTGGGACCAACAATACATAACAATATGCTGGTTTCTCAAAATACTATTTACTGGATGAGAACTGGGGGTACCAATACTACTTTCTTGCTATGAATCATTACTATTGGAATCATTACATTATATAACAACAATACATAACTATGGTACCCCCAAGTATCATCCAATAGTAATCGTTCATAGCAATAAAGAAGCCATTAAAAAGGGTCCCCGCTTTAGGAATTTTCATATAATAGTTGTTCATATAATTATCATTGTTGGTGATTATCCCTTATTATTAACCATTCTAAATGGTTGTAATCCCTGACATTAACTCTATAAAACACTCCTGGTAGCTAAATGCTTTGGTAGCGACCAGGTTCTCTAGTTAACATGAACATAAAATAGATCATCCAACCATGGCCCCCATGCCTCCACTCCAGGTCGACATTGCCCCCCCCCCCGCCGTTTCCACCAAGCCTTACCCATCCCGATCTTCTGGTTGGTGGTTGAACCCGCTGAAGAATATGCGCAAGTCAAACAACCAACAGCATTTAAGTTAACACATTTGGGAAAAAAAAACATGCTTAAAATCAACAAGTGGCTATGGGTCAAAACCCTGTTTTCCCCATTATTGTTGGTGGTTGTTCCCCATTATTGGTTGGTTAATATTGACCCATAGCCAAGTAGTCTCAGGAATCCACCTGTTCCTTTGCCGTGGCAGGGTTCACGGTTGCGATCATCAACCACGCTTGCTGTTGATCTGTGAGGCCTTCATGCTTGGTGATGTGTTGTGATCATATGGGTCAGTACAATGTACTGGCGCATGGTGGTTTCTTAAAATGGGGGACCCCCAAAAATGGTTGGTTTATTACTTATAATGGCTACTATTGGATGATTTAGGGGTACCCCTATTTTGAGAATCCACCACATGGATCCACATCGGTAAATTTGCACTCCAGTCCTAATTTCTAGGCTTGAAAAGGACGTGAATGAAGTCCACTAGCCAAAGAGCTGCCGATTTGACCTGTCAAATTGTGTTCGTACTGAACCACATGGGTTTTTGGTCACAACATGTTATATTCAACCCGTCCACCCGTCCTTGTTGCAACTGCCTGATACCTTGACTTGGTATGGGTACCAAACAGCTTGCGCATAGATCCAACTTGGCGAATAGCATTTCAACATGAAAACAAGCGAATGGCAAATGGTCTGCTCAGGGTTGCGCAGCTACATAGTGGTTCAGAATCGCTCATATATGGGTAGATTGCATAAATGTACCCCGGGGATATTTTTGTTGCATGCAGAATATATTATCTTTAAGTTTGAATATTGACCACTACCATCAAAGACCAATAACCACTACTCATACTTTACGGCTCGCAAATTTTGTGGTGAAACCGTCGCAGTGAATGACTGCTAAATCAAGGGGTGTTGAATTGGATGACCATAGTCTTTCACCATTCACCACTCTATTCATGGAGTAATCATCATGAACCATCAACTGGCAGTGGGTCAGTTCACCCTTAGTCCCCCTGGTTCCCCTATCATTAACCATCGTTTTCCCTTTAGTTTGTTGGTGAACTTATCCCCCATGAAGCCGTTGGTTGGTTCACTGCTTGACCCATCGCCAACTTGGATGTCATCCCAACTGCTAGGGGCCCTGCTCACCAGCTCGAGCTGGGGATTGTTCGGGGTTAGTGAGTCCACCCATCGGCAGCGCTTACACGCGTCGGTGAGTCCCAGCTGCACATCCCGGCTGTTCACCACTGGTGGTGAATTTGGCCGTCCACGGGATATAAACCACCCACTAGGCGAAGACATGGCTATGGGTCAATATTAACCAACCAATAATGGGGGTTAATAACCAGCAATGATAGGGAAAACAATGGTTAATGAAAGGGGAACAAGGGGTACGGGGTTTTGACCCACAGCCAAATTTATACAAACCACCAATTAGGTGTGCTGATATAGAATGTGACTGGGCTATTGACCATTTTTGGTTATTAGCCCTTAGTGTCCCCTATTACTACCCATTACGATGATGTAAAGTTCGTATCCTGGACCACCAGGTAGGTTTGATTCTAGTTGATTACTAGTTGGTTATTAAACATTATTAGCTATTAACCCGTATCTTCGAATGTAAGGATATGTAATTTTCATGACCATCCTTAACCACCGAGCCCTGATCAAATTTTGGACTTCGGACGCTCAACTGCAACTGCTGCAGCTTTTCGACGCAGACCTTATCCAGGCCGGACCCACGTTGACGCGGCACCCGCACCCGACTCAGCCCTGCAAAAGGCTCCCTTGTTGATGGCTAAAGTAGGATGGGATGGTCAAAAAGTATTGTCAAATGATGGTCAGTGATTAAGTGATAGTTCGAATTTGATTATTGATGGTTCAAATGTCTTCGAAACTGACGGCAGCTTACTGGTGTTTAGTCAATACGGGGAGGGGCTCCACTAAGAACATGCCGCCATAGTTCCTCTGTATATTGCTTCTTACTTCCAAAAAGGCCAAACTACCGATTATCTCAGCATTAGGACAGGAAATAATATATGATAAATGATGGGTATTTGATGGCTTAGAATGGCCGATCCATGGTCAGTAATGGCGAAGAGAAGCTAATAGTGACTAATCGTCAATTAGACCAATGGGGTTCTGATGAATATACTACCTTGGCTGAACTAGATTACCCGAAGAAAACATGTCTCATGATTAAAATCAGGTCTACCCAGTACATCAATCATGGCAGTTGTTCATGATCACAGTTGCGGTGCAGAAATCTAGTAGAATCCACCATATTGGGATTACCCACGACTGACATCCCAAGGGAACCATCAGCTACGCAGCTAGCGCAGCATGACATGATCCACTGCATTGTGGGTCCCTGGGATGCAATGGTGGTTAAACTACTAAGTGAACTCCCAGGGGCAATGGCCCATGATCACTGATCAACCGTCGTTAGCCAAAATGAGGATTAATCTTCATAATCACAATCATGGATTCATCAAACCACCATCAACAGTCACTACCCATGATTCATCATCATTATACCCTGTTATGAAGCACCATTATTATTCATCATTGCAGCCACCATCATTCTCATGGTTGCATCAAGGATCACGTCTAACCACTACATGGCCATCAATTATCAACCGTATTTCCTAACGAACGCCAATAAATCGAAACGATTATTACTTCCATGCTATGACAACTGGCTAAATGATGGTCAATTGATGAGGGAAAACGCCATGTTCAACCTCATATAGTCACATGGTGGCTTCTCCAGTCATAGGGGTACCCCAAAATCATCCAGTTTCTTGTCCATTTATATATCATAATAAAGCATTCATTTTTGGGGTACCCCATTTTGAGAAATACCCATATATATATATATATGTATATATCTAAATATGAATAGTTCAACATGGCGTTTTCCCATTGACCATCATTGGTTAATATACATGATAATTTGGGGTACCCTTACTTTGAGAAACCACAGAATGGTTGATGGGAAAACCTACAGGAAATCCTCACCCGTTGTCAACCCAGAAGATTTTTCCATGAATCAACCCATTGTTTTCCCTATCATTGTTGGTGATTATCCTATGGCTCACCTATCTGGTACCTAATGCTGAATGATAAAAAGATTCTGGGGATTATCCTATCCTATGGTACCCCAAACTGGCTTACAATTATAATCCTAACCCCAAAGTGGCTACAAGGTGGGCCCCTCTAGTTAGTTGCTGAAAATAACTAGGGTAACTACCAGGCAAATGGTATAACTATATGATATAACATGATATAACCAGCTAGTTCAATGGCTTATGGACCAACTTATAACGTTTGGGGGGCCCGGTCCCTTGATAGGTCGAACATGGTCGAACCCACCATGCATCGCCACCGCCACCGAAGAACCTCGCCTCGGCGCTCCGCTTGGGATGTTCGTTGACCGCCGTGCCTCGGTGTCCACGACGTCGCGCTCCAGTGGAACCAAGGGTTCGTTGAGCTACTACAGGGAACTAACCATTAAGGGAAACTAACCATTACAGGGGAAACATAGGGGAACCATAGGGGAACCATAGGGGAACTAACCAGTAGGGGAACTAACCACTAGGGAACGAACCAACCATAGGGGAAATTGACCTCATTATTAACCATTTGGTAACTGAGGTTGGTTTGGTATTTGGTGTTCTAACTATAGGAGCTAATGTTTGGTTGGTTGGTTGGGTTACTAACCATTAAGCATTAGCCATTTGTTGCTTGATACAGGATGCAACTAAGCATGGTGAAGTCCGACCTGTACATCCAGCATCGCGGAAGATGTTGATGCCAACGTCCTGATTTTTTCATTCAACTACTGAAGAAACAAGGATTTTTATTCGACTGCAAAGCATGCTGGTGGGAAATAACGAGAAATCATGGATAACAATGGTTCATTACTTACGATAGTCTATGGATGTGTCATGATTCCTAATAATGATTAGTGATAGTTGCTTAGCGATGGTTCGTCATGGTTGATCATTCTGAGCGATGGTTGAATAACATTCAATACTGGTTTTTTTCTTAGTTGACACTGTGTCACACTGGCTGGTTCAATGGGGTTGATCGTTCAATACCGGTTAGTGGTTTCAAATCATTAACTAATTACATATCATTCCCCACCAAAAGCCAATAGCAATCCAAATTCCGGATTAGCAACTCTCTGAATCCTGTACACAATCAACATTTTGTGATGATGGGATTCGAATCATGTGAACATCATTCATCGGGTAAACAAAAATGCCAACAGTGCCCATGAAAAGCCAAGGTTCCAAAATGTTGCAAAGGAATCCAAGTGATGGTTCCAAATGATGGTACATTATGGTACATCATTCGCAAAGCTCTTGGACTTTAAAGCAACTTTCTGTTGAGCCAATGGTATGCTCTCAGCGTCCACGGTCACGACCCCGAAGCGGGCTGCCCAGCGTAAACTCTTGGACAAGGCGACCTGGGCGTGACCCTTCCCTGAAGCCATCCCGGGGTACAACAGTTGTGGACAGCCACAATTCCTTGGTGAAAACGATCGATTTTAATTATTTTTCACCAGGGTGAAAGTCAAAATGGAAGCTGGTCATCTCAAATTAACTGGTTTCAAAAACCTGCAGAGATTGAACATAGACCATATGTTCTGTGTACTGTGATACAGTTGTAGGGATTCGAAATAGCACATCAAATTATGCGTTTAGAAAACCGCACCAACAAAAATGTCCAACGATGGAAATGGAGACAAACAGGAAGTGACAAATGGCATGTAGCAAAAGTTCACTGACCCAAAACTCATGAGAAAAAATAAAGTTGCTTTAACATCTTTAACTAATACTGCTTTAATGTTCACCCTTTTCCAAGAACGGAATGAAAAAATGAGCCGGCAGGCCATGCTATCCGTGGGGTATTGCAGTAGCAACGCGAAGCAACAATGTCTTAATATATCCCACATGCCATGAAGTACAGCAGTTTCATTCTTCACAGAGCGAGGTACCGCATCCGCTGTGAATGATGAATCAAGACTTATCAAAGTCTTGACCGAGAAACAACTACCACTTGCAGTCATTGGGATATTGCGAACATTTACATGCAACACCCACATACTGGCGCCTTTGCAGGTACATATGCCTGCCCATGTCATGCTTGTGACACTACAGCCTCTCAATGTCAGCAAAGTTCAATCTCAAATCCTTATTCAACAAACATATGAATTGTACATAAACACATACATGAATGTGGGTGTGTAATGTATGGATATACTGTACTGTAGATAATGGTAAACATGTGTACATGTATACCTGACATTTACAAGATATCGTTCATGGACATGGTTATTCATACATGAAATATATATATATATAAATATTAACAATCAATATACAGTGTATATAAATGTAAATATATACACAGTAAATACGATCAACTATGAAGCTTTATATCTCTGTATATGGATCTGTGTCAACACACTGATCTGCTTATACCTTCCAAACATGGCTGACTCGCGGTAACCTTCATGTCACGGTGCGTTGGAAAATAGACACCGCCATACACCACCCAGTTCTGCCAACACCAATCGAGTCCTGGGTTGCTGAGCACCGTTGGCATCGCAAGCTGGTCCAGGTATGATTGCTACTCTGATTGATACTAATTAACGATCCTGAGCTCCACAGCAAAACATTAACACAAACAACAACAAAAATGCTTGGATGGGTCCCAATATTATAGGTCCCAATCGCCGGTACGAACCAAGGGGGGCTGACTCTTCTTTCGCGGGACCACTGTGCATCCCGGACCCAGTGATCTTCCGGAGAATTCACAGAGACCTGACATGGTCGCGCAACAGTTCTTGTGGGAGCTGACCAATTCAGGATATACATGGCGATAGTCAAGGCACGCATGCAAAGAGAATCACAAAGATATTTTCAGGGATAATATGAACAATCGTGACAAGTGCAGGTCAGAAACAGTGATGCGGTATAAGGATACTGATTGTTATCAGATCTATAGAAGTGATAAGTATGTGTAGGCATATAAACGTGTATAGATCTATGATGATGTATGTGGATTTACCATCGGTTAGACCAACAAGTGGAGAGCAGCCATGTTTAAATAGGAAAGCAAGCAACACATGAGTGATTTACCCTTCATCAAATGCTAGAAACTAACCTGACCCTTGACAAGCCAAGAGACGCCCCAGCCTCGAAGCTTATTGTGGATCACGAGTGGGGATTATCCCAACAAGTTCAAGCTCGAGCATTGTCAATCATCCTTGACGTTAATGTACAGCAGGTGTTCACCACTAGTTATCCAAGGATACAAAACTATGATCCCTTAGAATTCTCAAGATACCAAGAATATATCCTTGGGATCATTATCCCTCAAGAATACAACTATTCACCAGTAGTTGTCCCTGAAGATTTTTTTCAATTTTGACAACTCCTTGGATTCTCAGTCATGGAATCGCATGAAATCTTCCAGCAAAAGTGTAAGGCACGGGTGCTTTGAATCGACAGTCATCTTGATTGCCCTGGCAACTCACCATTTTGCTGCTATAGTCCCTACTAAGTTGACTAAGCAGCACCAACGGAGAACTTTCCCCGAAGGAAACTCGCCAGGAGACACGTGTTGCTTGCCACCGAGCTGGACATATCATCATATGGGGAGTCCCTACTGAGTTGGGCACACTCCCTACTGTACTTGGACGTTTCTCAAGATGGGAGTACACTGTTTGATCATCCAACATTCATCATAAATATGGTAAAAAACCGACCATTTTGGGGGTACCTCCCAAATCATCCAATAATTTATGGTCAAAAATCCATCATTTTGGGGGTCCGACCAGTTTGAGAAGCCGACCCGCTTCCCTACGTGAACGACCAGCCGATGATCGGCCTCGACGGTTCACAGCAGATCCTCTCGGCCCCAGTGGTGGATCAACACTCAGCTCCGGACACACTGCGCGTAGCGGTGGAGCAGCTCCAGAGAACTCTCCTTCCCCTCCACTGCTGCCTGGGTGCAAAAACGTGCATGCGCTGGCCAAGTTGAGGAAAACATCCGCATGAAATGGTTGAGATGATATGAGATGATCACATGTTGTATATGTTTTCTATGAGTCTAGGAATAAATGCCCAAGTTATGGAGCATCTATAAGTCTTATTAACGCATGTTGTATATGGGCAACTAATTACATTTGACATAAGTGGAGGAGCATCTGGGCCACGAGTTGACAATGGCTATTGAAAAAGGCAGCCAACCATAGCAACATCCTGGGAATCGGTGAATTCGAAGAGGTCTACAGAGATGATGCATGTTCAAATTCATTGAGAATGACCATTCTAGAATCTAACTGCTATTTTCTGCCCGTTAGTGTTGAATAGATCAATTTCTGCTCGGGTTGAATGACCATTAGAATCAACTACAGGTTGAAGATGAATTTCTTACTGGTTTCATGATTAATGAGAGATCCGTCATGAACCACTCCGATATTGCTGGTGTTTCAACATCAGATATGGGATTGTCCATAAAGAGTGTACCCCTATAGCCATTTCGGGTCAAGATCCCGGAAGGTTCAGGGCAGGGAGCCCAGGGAGGGAACCAGGCTTCTCTCGTCCATTTACGGTGCACATTGCACCCATCCCGTTTGCTTGTGATTGCCATCTTCGCAGGTGGCATTGTGTGGAAATCTTGCATCCGTGTGTTTTTGCGATGGCATCGATCACTCGCGATGCATGGCATGCTCTGTCCAAGATCAGGAATAGCTGCGAAGTTGTCACCACGGGTGATAGCAAGAGCTGGAGTGGTCAGGCCTATCTCCAGCTTGAGCTTGTCACACCATGGGGACCATCGGTTGAATGTTGGGTGTTGGATATTGGAGTTCCTTCCACCCTACATAATCTTGATAGGAATGAAACCCGCCGAGTTTGCAAAGTCCATGTACACGTGCCTGAGGCACCGTACTGGACCATCCAGCCAGGTGATAGAATTGCCTGCCGAGCCCGCCTTTCTGCATCCGGTGAAGATAGGTATGCATTCGTCGCTGCTCCACTGCATGTTTGGCACATGGGTAAGCTAGTTTCTAACTCAGCTTTCACTTTCGTGCACACTTTCTCAGGAGCATTCAATGGATGGTCTCAAGCACTGCAGCAGGTAGAAGCACTTCTGCCACAATGCGAGGTCAAATCATCGATTTCGGTGGAATACATGCCTGATGCATGCATGATCAATGCAAAGAACGACAAAGCAAAAGTGCTGAATTTCCCATTCAAAGGAATCACCGCACCATTGCCAAAGCATGTTGTGATTTGCTGTGCGTGTGAGAAGGAAGAATGGCTTTCGGCCATCCATGACCCAACCAATCTCACATGGTCAGCGAGCTTCCCATGCCCTCCATTCAGCAGAGGAAACAAAGCCCAGCAAGGAGTGAATTGTGCTGAGGGCCGTATGCTCATCCACATTTTCAGACATGCCAGGATTGTACAACCAATTGCACTGCTGTTGGAGAACGTGGACACCTTTGCAAGCCACGGCCATTTTCAGCTGTTCATGAAGTTCGCTGCTTGGGCTGGATACCAAGTCCAATGGCAGCAAGTGCAAGACATGGCTGACTTTGCACCGTACCACAGACGAAGATGGTTAGCATGTCTAATTCGCAAAGACATTGCCAAAGACGCGAAGCATGGAATCATTGAAGTTCAAGACATGAAACCGGTGAAATGGAGTGAGCCAATGTACCGTTTTGCCACCCCACCCTCACTCCATGAGCAGAGAGTCATCACAAAAGAGCTTGAAGCATCGTACGCCAATCCACTGCTGCTGCCGAAAGCCAAGCAGCAATCGCTCCCAGTGAGTGCCACACCGTTTCAGGTTTTGCAAAGCAGAGTGGTCAAAAGTTGGGAAGTCCTTCCCACTTTAGTAGCATCCTATTCATCGCAACATCTGCTTCCATCGAAAACCATTTGGGAGAACGGAATTTATGCTGAGCTTGCCACTGATGATTTCCAGAGATTTGTGTTCCAATGCCCCATCATGTGGGCTTCGCTATTAGGTACTTGCAAGAACTTGATCTTGCCCAAAGATGTTCACTGCATTTTCAAGATGTTGGGCAATTGCATCACCCTCGCGCATGCCACCATGGGCATCATCGTGATGCTGCAACAATTGGCGGTGATTGAGGATGAACAGCCTCAAAAGCTCGTCCTTGCAATCTGGGAAAAGAGACTCACAGCCTTCAATGCAGTGTGTGTTGAATGCCAAGACGGGTTTCTACTCACAGATTTTGAACACTATGTGAACCATCTTTGGATCCCCAACCCAGTGGCACATGTTGAAGAGGTCTCAGTCGATGTTGTCCTCACACTCCCAAATCGACACACGGTCCGAATCCAGTGCATCCGAGGTATGTCGGTGATTGCTATGTTGAAAATGCTGAAGGTGCCACCCCACATTGAGCACCTGTGGGCTATCAGAGATGACCAAGCCCAAACAACGATTTGCCAATATGATCCGATCACATGCAACATCCAGGGGCATGTTGTTTTCTTGCCCTTTGTCAACCAACCTGTTGGATGCCCACCGACCCCAGAATGGACACCGCCTGATGCAACACATGATGCACCTGGTGCTGCAACAATTGAAGGACCCACACCGGAAGTGCCAGAGATCCAAGCCATTGCCAACGGTGAGTCAAATCAGAGGAGCCCCACCCACAGCAACCAAGTCGTTGGCAACACTGCAATTGATGGAGAGTCCCAGGAAGTTCCCGAGGTGATCCATGGAACTACCCAAGTGCAGATGATTGCGATCAAAGTGGTCATGTCACAAACCGATGTATTCAGCCAAGTTCGTCAGGAGCAAGGGGCCAGGTCTCACACGGAGGATAATTCGAATCTCCGCTCTGGACCAATGGCCGATGCAACAATCTCCAGAGACATTGAATGCCTCCCAATCAGAACCATTGGGGAAGCTGTTATCCTGGCAGGACACCCACAGAACTTGGACACCATCCAGGTAACATGCGAGGGAGAGGAGGTGGACATTGATGAACTTGTCACAACAGTGCAAAACAAAACCATCCAGGTTGCACCCAAGCCACCTTGCCAGGTCACACCGAAGCAGAGGATCGTTGAAGTTATCAAGATTGACGGTACCACTTCCTTTTTTCAGTTGAAGGAAACGCTGACCATTCATGACCTGCTGTGCATTGCAGGTATGCCTCCTGCTCTTGTGGCCGTTGTCCGAATTGAAGTCAACAACAGAATGATTCCCTTCACTACCAAAATTCACGACCTTGACATCCCTTGCATTCGACTTCGCGCTTTCCCCCTCAAAGGGGGAGGAGGTAGCAGCAAAGGCAAAGGCAAAGGTGGTAGTGACCCAATGCAAACCGATGATCCATGGGCGAAGCCGCCACCAATGGCACCGAGTCGATCCGCAACGAGATGGGACCAGCTCCTATTGCTAGATGATCATCCATTCTTTGATGCCGAGACAGACGATCGATTGAAACAACTGCCATTTGTCAAGATCGGACCCGAACAAAGTGGAGTTGCCTTTGCCACCAAAGCATCGCTAGGACAGATTGCTGAAAACCCACCCAAGGGAACCACGGTTGTGCTCCTGCCAGGATTCAAAGGTATCACAGGTGAACACATCCCCGTGGGTAGCAAAGTTCTGCCTCAGCAGCAAATCATAGTCATGGAACCAGGCACCAATGTCCAATACAAACGATTGGTGGTACCGGTACTACTGAAAGGTACAGTGAACTTCAAAATCAAGGAGGCACCAGGCATGGTCACTGTGCAGTCGTCCAAATTCGCTGAAGTTGTTGCGGAACTCAATGAGAACCTCATCTCATCAGCAGTGAAAACACACCTGGGAGAGAATCCATTGGACTGTTTCCGCAAGTTCATTGCACAGACAGGACAAAACATGGCTGATGTGGCAGTATATTCATACCGCATGGTCAAGATGCACGATCTCACTTGGACACATCAATGTATTGTCAAGGTACCCATGACCTCGCTTGACCATTTGCTCACAAGCTCGGGAAGCAATGAGATGTTCACCAGAAAATTTCTGGTCCAAGATGAACAATGTGACCACAGCATCCTTCCCAGATACTGGCAGCCAGTTCACGAGGAAATCAGAGCTGCACGACAGTTGGGTGAGACACTCAAACCCGACTACCGAGGACTTGCATTTACCAACAAAGGAGTGGCCATCAGAATCACAAACAGTGCAATTTCCACTGGACGTGCCGTGGTACTGCAAGCCGACAACAGATTCACTGAAGATAACCGCGCCACTGTTTGCAACCACTACTACTTGGCACAAGGCTTCAGGTTTGATATGAATCACGAAGCAATCATCAAATCTACCTTGCAAGCTTTGCAGTGTGCCCCAGTGCCAATGCGAAGTTTCCGCATTGGTGGCATGTTGACATGGGTGTTAGCATTCCAAACACCTCCAACCAAGATGATGTTTTCGGTGAAAGTTGACAGCGAGGTATGCGAGGTGGTGTTGACTCCGCAGCCAGCCAACCCCAACAAAACCAAGCATGCGAAGAAGCTCATCAAACAGAGCAATCCACGCACACCTAAGCCAGGCACCACAGCCACCGTGACCACCAGTGTGGCAAGTGCCCCTATGGCTTCAATGGACGAGAAGAGGATGCAGGCCCTGGAAGCGAGAGTAGGATCTTTAGAGAGCAGACAAGATGAGCTCACCACCAAGGTGGATCACGGCTTTGCTTCGGTGTCCTCTCAATTGCAACAGTTGTTGGCAGCCGTTGTGCCAAAAGCCGATGCACCCAAGAACAAAGCCAACCAGGGTACCGGCGAAACACCTCCCCCCAAGCACGCCAAGGCCAATTGATGCCCACAGGAGGCCTCGAATGCTCCTGCTTGTGAAAACTTGTGGCATCATAACCACGAATGCGCAATCAGGTATTCCATGGCCTCCTCACCATGCACACGCTCTCCCATGACATGGGGTCTGGCCGAGCATGTTTTTCATGGATTGTTGAGCCAACAACTAGGTGCAACCATCTCGTTGTTCGTGCTTCTTTGTCAATTTTGGGCTTGCTACACGCAGCGCAATTTAGTTCCAAGATGTTCCAGTTGCATCTATCGAGTGACATGGGCAACCCAGCGTTGCCACCCAAGGTTTGCCTGCTCAACGAAACAGGCACAATGCCAGTCTCAGTGGAAGCGCTTCCACAGACTTAGATGTTTGCTTGCTAATATTGGCAATTTTCCTGTTTGCATCGAGAGTTTCTGCGGCGACCTTTTGGAATGGTTTTTGTCCCTTTTTCCGGAAAAAAGGTCGCCTGAGCTTTGGGCTTCGAAAAGGTTTCTGGACACAAACCCAGCAGGAAAATTGCTAGCTAATATTGTGCTCTTTGTTTGTTCCAAAGAATTTAATTCTTGCCTTGGCTTTCCAGGTGAGGGACCATGGACTTTAGCATCCCTGAACACCGGCTCCCTTGAGAAGCATCCCGAAGTGTGGGAAATGAATGTTGATTGTTGGACCTTCCAAGAAACCAGAGTCACACTCACCAATGTTGGCACGGTCTCCCAAACTGCGAGCAGCCAAGACCGACAACTTGTGTGTGGCCCATTAATGAGATACATGAATTCTGGTCACCCTGAATGGGGAGGCGTTGCCATTGCATCCCACTTTAATACATTGCGCCCACTCACTTTTGAGGAGGACACGACTGGACTTTACCGAAGCTTGTATGCTACGAATCGAGTCCAGATGGCGTGGGTAGCTGTTGCTCCAGGTATTCATTTGCTGCTGGTCAACGTGTATAATCTCCCAGGTGCTCTTAGCGACCCTGGCAAATTTGAAGCGAACAGCCTCTTGAGTCAGCAAATCTTCCAAGTGATCGCACAATTTGGGAGAGTGCCTGTTGCTATTTGTGGGGACCTCCAAGCTCCGCCTCATGCATATTTGCCTTTCAATCACGCCTTTTCCCACGGTGAGTTTGTTGATGTTATATCTTGTGATGCCCCTTCGCTTGAGGACAGACCTCTCACCTTTTGCCGAGACAAGAATTGGACCAAGTTTGATCATTGTTCCTCTATCGATGCTATCCTTTTGAATCAAGTTGCTTTTGAATGTGTGTCACACTTTGAAGTCAAACGAACCTTAGGCCTTCAACATGCAGTGATCCAAGTGACCTTTGAATGGCCAAAGTCAATGGGCCAGTGCAAACCTCGCAAGTGGGTACCTCATGCAGCCTTCGATATCAAACAACTGGTTGAAATGAGTCAGCGAAGTGCCATTGCCGAGGAGCTGTGGGCGAAGAAATTTGCCCAACCATGCCATGAATGTCAAGAATCAGAAGCGCTAGCCAAACTTGCCAATGAATTTTGTGTTGAAATCCTGCTCCAATCGGGAGCCCAATGGATGCCAGGAACCCGTGAGAGAGGAACAATGCCGTCCCTCAAACCATGCAGCAAGAGTGTTGGTCCTTTTTCGTGCGATCAACCCACCAGAGAATTGAATGCCTTTGCTAAGAATCTTTCCAGACTTGATGACCTTGCACATAAGATCGCACACCCAGAGCCCACCGCTCATTCACAGGCCATCGCAATGACCATTTGGAAGAAGATCTCACGTTTTCTACATCATTTGGAATATGATGCAATCCCAGAGTGGCCCGACCATGAAGATATTTGCAGAATTTGGCATTTCTTGTCCGGGAAGCGAGACACACTTGTTGCTCATACAAGATATAAGAGATCCCAAGAATGGAAGAATAGAATGGCATCCTCAGCCATGGGTGACTGCAAAGAAATTTTTCAATTTTTGAAGAGAAAGGATAAACCTCCAATGCAAGCCGCCATCACTGATGAGCAAGGTAAACCTTTCTTTAATCCCCAACATGCTTTGAACCTTGCAAGAGATCAGTGGAATCCAATTTTCACTTCACACACGACTCCTATCCCTGATGAACCGATCATTGATGCGATCGGGAACCTCATCCGCACGGAGGATGAACCTTTTCAATTCCCACAGCTCACTGAAGCAGACTTGTATGAAGCCATCCAAGAGCGACGCAGCTCTGCGGTGGGTGGGGTAGATGGCTGGAGAACACCTGAACTCCAAGCCTTGCCCGCAACGGCATTCCGCCCATGGGCAATAATGTGGAACAAGATCGAAATGCTCAACTGGGAGATCCCCAAGGTCTTCCACTCAGCAAGGCTAGTGATGTTGCCTAAACCAGGCGCAAAATCTGCACAACCAATCGATAGACGACTAATCACACTCTTGAGCATTCCCTACTTGATGTATACCAGAGCACGGTTCCAACAGTGTTCCCAATGGCAGGTAAGTTCCTTCCCCGAAAATGTTTGCGGGGGAATCCCAGGACGAGATTCCACAAAAGTTTCCCATCATATTGCTGTCCAATGTGAGGTGTACACCCACACAAAAACTGGCTTCGTAGGTATCAAGTTGGATAGATCCAAGTGCTTCGATAGGATTGCGCCTAGTGTTATCCTGATGTTGGGCACCGCCATGGGTCTTGATCCCAAGTTTCTCAAAACTTGGGCAAAGCTGTACCAGACCTTTGAACGCCATGTTTGTTTGGGACCTTATATCGACCCCACTCCTCTTGAAAATGGAATTGCGCAAGGTGATTGTGCTTCAGTACTGGCTGTGAACATACTGATGTCCGCATGGGCCAGGATGGTTCTGAGATTCAGTGAAGTCAGTAGCTATGTCTTCATCGATGATGCATATCTTTATACCAAGCTTGAATCCATGCAGCAGCTTCACATGGCTGTTCGTGCCACGGAGCTGTTTGACAAGTTGGTGGGGCAGCAGCTTAACTTGGAGAAATCATGTGGATGGGCCACAACCAAAGAGGCCCGGAGAGTGTTTGCTGAAACATTTCCACAAATTCCAATTTCGGAATTCTTCGCCGTCTTAGGAACTTCAGTCAAAACAGGTCGTAAAACTCGAGTAATCCATGACCCTGCTAAAGGTAATCTCATCAGATCTTTGATTGGGGAAGTGGGCAGGTTGCCTATTGATCTTCAGAAGAAAGCCTTTCTAATTGGTAGCAAAGCCATTTCCAAACTGCTCTTCATGCCTGAACTCGCACCGTGGCCGAAGATCACAGTAGATAATTTGGTCAAATCAGTAACGAAGGCTTTGTGGGGAAACCGCCCACACTGGAGATCCAGTGAACTCTTGTTTGCAAATTTCACGAACCCTTGCTTTTCACATCCGAGTATGGCCATTGCTTCCAGAATCATTGCAAACATTGTTGCGAGATGTCGAACTGACAGTGTTTTCTTTCAATTTTGGATGCAACTGTGCAGCTTTCACGCTTCCACTGCAAGAGGCCTTGTTGATAACTTTGTGAAAGCATGTGGCGAACTCCAAATTGAGTTCATTCAACCCAATACTTTGAAATTTTGGGGGATCACCTTCGATTTTTTTCAGCTGTCGCCGAAGTGCATCCGTCGCATATGCCGTGTTGCTGCCTGCCAATCCTTGTACAGGAATGCATTGAGCAGTGATCGCAAGGATTTTCGAAGGTGGGGTTCCGGGATCTTAGATGAAGGTTTGGCCCCTCTTCGGGTCCGGCGCGCATGGAGCCATGGTCGGATCGTTGATGATGCGGTGGTCCCTGGTCCAATGACAGGATGTTTGCAGACCGCTGACCGATTGTATCAGGCAGGGATGTTGGATTCACCACGATGTCGATGGTGTGGGCAACAGGATGAAGATATTCATCATCTTACTGGTGAGTGTCCCAAAATCAGGGAGGAACTGGGTACTCCGGCAAATTTTTTCCCGGAGCAACCACACTTTTTATCTCATGGGTTGTGGGAAGTCCCCCAATTTCTGATTGATGCGGCGAGACGAGCCTCTGCAAAGGCTGATTTGAGATATGTGAATTTGGACTTCGAGAGTTCCCGTGTCTTTTGTATTCAAGGCTCCGCTACCAATTGTGACCATTTTTTCTCACGCACACTGGGATTTGCTGCTGCCAATGAAGATGGTGAGGAAATTTTTTCTCATGGTTTCATCGATCCCTTCGGAAGTAGTTTTAAAGCTGGACTGCTGGCCATTTGGAACCTATGCTGCAAGTTTTCAGGTACTGCGACTGTACTCACCTCGAATAAGGCGTTGGTAACTACGTGGAATCAGTTGAGCTGCGTTGACGAGATACCCATCAACATCGCCTTTCATGACATTTGGGATCACCTTTTCTACAAAATCCGAATGGAATCTGGCCTTAGAATCTCTCTCCTTTTTTGTCGCAATGGTAGAGGACCCCATGATGTTCCACGGTTGACAATGAACCTTGCTATGAAGGCTGCTACTCAGGCAGCGCCTGTGAAAGCTTCACTCATTAGGAGTTGGAGGTGGCATGTCAATGTTCAAAGAGCTTGGTTGTGCAGGCTATCCAAGTTGGTTCAAGCCCGCAAGCATGACGATGACCTCCGACAACCGGAGCCGCCAAGTGCTAATGAAAACCAGGAGGATCAACCTCTTCAAAACCGATTTGTGAAGTGGGATTGGCAACTTCCACAAAGCGTTTTCTCTTGGACTGCACCCCAAAGAGATATTCCTGTGCCACAGAACTGGCCGTATGAAGCGATTTGGTGGCATAACACGATAAGTTTCTTCCACAATCTGCACTGGCGAACGGGGGAACTTTCTTCGTGCTGCTTTTCTGTTTTTGAGCTGGCATTTCTCTTCTGGATCAGAACACGTTCCATCCCGCCCTGCACGGTGGATGGTACCAATGGGACATACTTACTCTTTGTCAACTGGCTGAGATTTTTCTTCCGAAATGTCCAACTGAACCTTTTGCTGCCTGAGCATGTTCAGTTCAGAGCCAAACAGAAATCTTGGTGCTCACAGACTTTCCCAAAGGGCACGTTGATGGGGGTCAGAGCGTTCATGACTTCAAGTGAGATGAACAAGTTTGCGAGTTTCGTAGCATCTTTGAACAACAACGGAAAATCCATTGTTGACTGGTCCATTTCGATAGCTAGTCTGCCGTGATTCATCTGAAGAGAATCACTGGCCAACCAACCTCGTTGGCGCTCGAGAAGAAAAGAGTGTACCCCTATAGCTGGTGAGTTTCCTGATTTATAATGGTTATGATTGGATACTGGGTAATCCCAACCCTGGATCAATAAACAAAGGTTGATTCATAGGGAGTATCCCCTAAAAGCCTCGGTTTCCCAGTAAAATGATACCCCCTCAATTAAAAAAATAAAACTATGGAATTTCTGAAGCCAACGGGTTGAAATGACCAATGGCTATATATTCATAAATATATAAGTATATAGATAAATAAATAAATAAATAAAAAAATAAATAAATAAATAAATAAATATACATATATATATATATATATAAATACATATAAATATATATATATATATATAAATATATATATATACATTTATATTTACATAAATCTATACATGTATATACACTTTCACTTTTCAGCATCAAAGTTTGTACGTACAAATTTAAAAATATTTGTTTAAAAACAGAAAAAATAAATACATACATAAATAAATATATACATATATATATATATTTGCTTGATAAACTATATGCTGGATACTAATGGCTATTATCGGTTACACATCCTATGTTCCTACCATGGTAGCCCGATGGCTGACCCGGGCCTGGCCGAAGGCTGCCGCCTTGAAAGGTCGCGCAAGCAGCGCTGCTTAGGTTCACCGGTGCTGGGGAGATAACAACCAAAGGTGAGGATATTACTGGTGGTTACATGGGAGTTTCTCACAATAGGGGGCCCAAAAAATGGTTGGTTTATTACTATAAATGACTAGTAATGGATGATTTGGGGGGTCCCCTATTTTGAGAAACCACCACATGGCGGTATAACCATGGTTATCCTCACCAGCTGGGGGTATTACTGGTATAACAGCCCTACAAGGTGAGGATATTCATGGTGGTTAGTAGTTCTTATGATAACAATAATGGTGGTTTTATAAGTTATACAAGTTATATATGACAACAATGATATGACAACAATGGTGGTTAGTAGTTGTTAATGCAATAGTAGTCAAACATGACAACAATGGTAGTTAGTTGATATGAAAACAATGGTGGTTAGGTAGTTGTTAATCTAGTAGTGATCGATCAAGCATTGATGGTTATTGATGGTTGTTCATGGTGGTTCACCCTCAATATATGATAACAATGGTGGCTATATAAGTTGTAACAAAATAGTAATGGTTGCTAACAACTAGTAACCTTTGATATGACAACAATGGTGGTGAGTAGTTGCTAATCTAGTAGTGATCGATCAAGCATTGATGGTTATTGATGGCTATTGATGGTTCTTGATGGTTATTCATGGTGGTTCACCCTCATCAATATATGATAACAATGGTGGTTATATAATTTATAAGAAAATATTACTTTTTGCTAACAACTAGTAACCTTGTATATTACAACAATGGTGGTTAGTAGTTGTTAATCTAGTAGTGATCGATCAAGCATTGATGGTTATTGTTATTGATGGTTATTCATGGTGGTTCACCCTCAATATATGATAACAATGGTGGCTATATAAGTTGTAACAAAATAGTAATGGTTGCTAACAACTAGTAACATTTGATATGACAACAATGGTGGTTAGTAGTTGCTAATCTAGTAGTCATCGATCAAGCATTGATGGTTGTTGATGGCTATTGATGGTTCTTGATGGTTCTTGATGGTTACTCATGGTGGTTCACCCTCATCGATATATGATAACAATGTTGGTTATCAAAGTTATAAGAAAATATTAATGGTTGCTAACAACTAAGAACCTTTGATGTTGCAACAATGGTGGTTAATGGTTAGTAGTTGTTAATCTAGTAGTGATCGATGAAGCATTGATGGCTATTGATGGTTCTTGATGGTTATTCATGGTTATTCATGGTGGTTCACCCTCGATATATGATAACAATGGTGGTTATGAAAGTTTTAAGAACATATTGATGGTTGCTAACAACTAGAAACCTTTTATATTACAACAATGGTGGTTAATAGTTGTTAATAAAGGGCAATTACAAATAAATAGTTGTGAATAGGTGTTTCACCTCAATATATGATAACAATGGTGGTTATAACAAGATATTAATGGTCGTTCACAATTACTAACCTTTGATATGACAACAATCGTGCTTAGTAGTGGTCAATACAGTAGAGTGACATGTACAGTCTGTGCCGGTGGTATGATTAATCTGACACCCCGTACTCCTTGCAGTTCATGGATCAAGTGACAAACTGCAAAAAGTAGTTGTTAATACAGTAGTGATCAAAAATGAATGGTTTGTAATGATTAAGCATGGATGGTTATTGATGTTGATGATGTCAATATTATTTTGGGTTTTGGATGTCATATCATATCAGAGTTGTTGTTGTTTCTTGCCGTGGGACAAAACTTGGTTAGAAGAACCAACCAACTGTTGGGAGATACAACTACCAACAAATAGCAACGGCTAATACTGGTTCGTTGTTCTCAAACCAGTACAAATTGTTGGTTGGTAGTGGAATGTGTTTATGTGTATATGCATATAACCATTGACAATTCTTAGCAGGATGTAGCAGCATTCAAATTCTGTATCAATTTGTTTTGGGTGAAACAAAACAAAATACCAACTAACCGTACAAGCCAACACAACGCAGCCACTGTAACAATCAGCAACAGCAGCAGCATGCACTCTTACAATAGGGCTACCACAAGAATATAAACAAACATGAAAATCTTCAATGGCTGTGACGGTATCTGCAGAAAATCATGTGTTTTGTTTCTTTTCTAGAATCACAATCTTCATGTCTTCTTGTGCTTTTTCAACATTCATGCGTTTCATGGTGAACATGGGTGTGATGTTGCATGGTCATGTTCACTAACCAAGGACGAGCCTCCTGCTGACATCAACCAACATGAAATGTGTCCACTTCGAATACCGGAACCATGATGAAAGCGCGGAGCCATGGATTCCGCGTAGCCATTTGTCAGCCAATGTAGGAACCAATTGATGTAGTGATATCTATCTATTTATATAAAAGCGTAGAAAAAACATGTATGTGCAAGCGGCTTGTTTTCCGCGCACATAGTCGTACTCATTTTTACACATCTCCCAATGATCATGTTGATGCTACGTCAACGATGGGGTGGGTTGGGGTGGGGGGGGTGGGGCATGTTAACGTTCGCTTGCACGTGCTGATCATGCTGATGCTACGTCAGACTTTTGAGGGTCGCACCTCGCGCACGCAAAAAAAACTTCTCGCTGTGGCGCCGACGCATTGAGTACCAAAATTGGTCACCAATGTTTGGAGACATATAGCTTCTTCCAGAAAATGCACTTAAGAAGAATGCTCGTTTCGCCACAGTCGCAACCACATTTTTTAAAACCAGAACATGCTTGCTGTTCCATGGTTGGCATCACTGTAGGCGCGGTTTTCAACCCGCCGGGATGTATGTGTATGTAAATGTTTTATACATATATGTATATACACTTTGAATATAACTACATCTATATATATATAAATATATATGCAAATATGTATAAAGTATATATGCATAAGAAAATAATACATATTCATATACATATAATTTTAAACTATGTAAACATATATGTATAAGCACGGGTGCGTCCATAAGCAGGATATTGTCCACAAATCAACCTAAACTTGTCATCTTTCGTCCGGAAATCATAGCACCCTGCGCGTAGAGCTGAGTGTTCCATACCGTCAACGGTTGCGCGGGAGCCATGTCACTGAAGCGCGAATTGACCTGAGCTGCCCAGCCATCAGGTAAGCAAGCACCCTGAGCTCACCCATCCATGAACTCAACAAGACACCAGCTCATGAATCAATCAATCAATCAATCAATCAATTCATTCAATCAATCAATTCATCAATCAATCAATCAATCAATCATTCAATTCATCAATCAATCAATCAATCAATCAATCATTCAATTCATCAATCAATCAATCAATCAATCAATTAATCAATCAATCAATCAATCATTCAGTCAATCCAACGGCCAGTCACCAAAATTGCCCGCCTCTCCCATTCACTAAGCCCGCAACGAAGGACAGGTCCAGCTTTCGAAAAATCTGCGGACACCTCAGACTAAGGTCATCAGGACTGTGGCCCTTCTCTATCTCATGACCATCCAAACCAAGCCAAACTCACCAATTTCATCCTATAATCAGCGTATATCAGCGTGTTCCTATGGTTACATTCTACGTTTATTTGTGTTCATTAATGGGTGAATGGCCGTCATGAATATCACCAGCTCATCCGGTGCTGCCGCCATGGTGCTGTTGCTCCAAGTCTCTGCACAAACCTATCAGGGCAACGCTGCGAGCTGCCCATGTGGGAAACAAGATATGGATAGGACCTCTCAAACGGACGGCTTAGTACTATGAAGTCCTGAAATGGTTAATCAACATTGGATGAAGTAATGGTTAACATTGGATAAAATGGATGGTGTAATGTTTAGTACTATGAAGTAATGGTTAACATCGGATGAAGTGTTTAGTGCTATAAAGTACTGTTATGGTTTTAATTGGATTAAGTCATGGCTAACATTGGATGAAGTAATGGTTACTGTAATATTGGATAAAATGGATATAACAATGTTTAGTACTATGAAGTAATGGTTAACATTGGATGATTTGGGGGGGTCCTCTATTTTGAGAGACGCCCAGATGGGAATTTGAGCTATAGCATGGGTAAACATAGGGTAAATACAAACATCACATCAAATAGGGGCTGATGCGTTGGATGTATCACATGTGGGAAGGCAGCTCATCAAGCAGTCATTGATCATCAAAAGCTTAGTGAAACAAACGCATGCTGTTCAAAGTGTTCAAAAAGTACATAATATCAACCTATAACCTTCCCTATATACTGCATCAGTCACCAATCCATCAAAGCAGTTCATTTGGATCAACAAAATCATCAAAAAACAGCTGGGTGGAGATCCAACCACTCTGTTGCAACATAGCCATCCCAGCTCCGAATAGCCAACGGACCCACAAGGTCCATGGTCGATGTATGTTGATGTCGCTTGTCAAACCTTGGTCAAACCCTGGGGGTCACCGCCCAGGTGTTCGCTGCTCCTGTGGCCTCCAGCGCTGCTACAAACCAAGCGCTGGAACTTCTTCCCCACCGGCAGCGCTGCCTGCGGATACGACGTCCTTGGAAGTCATGGGGTGAGGATCGTTGAGGTGTCCAAGTATACAAAATGGATCAAACTGGTTGGTTGGTTGACTGATATTGAATTGACTGTTTTTGAATCAACAAAGGGATAGCCACAACACTAACAGCAACAACGACAGCACCATCATCACCGCCAACAACACCAACAACACCAACAACAACAACAACAATGACAACGCAAAGTACTACTACAACATCAACTACTGTAACTCTCTATCAATACCAGACCCGTACTGCTCATTGTTATACTACTACTCAAACACATGCACACACACAAACAAAAGAAACACACAACAAGACGAGATACCAAGCACAATGACGAATTGGGCGTCCATCACCACACCTTTAGAAACAAACGGATATACTGTAAACGCAGCTTCAAGCAGTGTGCCAGTGGTTGGGTTTACAACTTGCTGGTCATTTTGAACAGAAGACATCATGAAGCACTTAGACACCTGAGAGTATATGAGCATGTTTGTTGTATGCAGGAGCTGCAAAAAGCATGTCCAGCGCAATTTTCATTGGCTGTTCACCAAGGTATCCAATTCTGGTTGCTCGTGTAAACTGCTCTGACAAATATGCACTAATCAAAACAACCAACCATCCCAATTAATTGGGAAGTACAAAATGTTCAAAACCGACAACTCGTTTTTGAACCCACAGAGCTGCTCAACGAATTGCCCCAACTAAGCATCCTCCCTCTGAACTAATTGACCTCGAGTTGAAGTGGAGATGATCATGGCTGCCATGCTACTTGGCACTTGGACCAATCCCTGACAAAATTGGTAGGGATAAATATCAAAACAAACATGAGACCATTCCCAAAACTCTGCAACAACCTTCCCGTGTCATGAATATACAAATTCAATATTTACCTTTCTGGACAACTACCATTTTATTGCTATTGCATACATTACCTGCCATGGCTATGGATTTTGTCATGATTCGCATCAAACTTCATTCCAAGGACTGGTCATGGCTCACCATGACCCCAGCCCTGTGCCCCCTATGCCTCTGCATCCGCCATGGGCGTGATCAAGCCACCTGAAAGGCAGCAAATCAAACCGAAGACGAGCGGATAGCAATGGCAGATCACTTGTTGACCAGGGGTAACATGGACAGTAATAATGGTGGATGATGGTTCATGATGGCCGATACAGCTTGATGACGCGTAAAAATGGTTTATATTGGCTCAGAATGCGACTTGTAGCGATCAATCTAAAAAGTATTTAAGTGATGAATAGTGATTGATCATGGCCAACAAAAAGGATCTGTGAACCTAGAACAACCAACAAGACTGAGCAACAATGGTAGATAAAGATCCTTATCACCCATTGTGTGCTACCAACTATTGATTATCACCAACTAATAGTATCCTGATGGTCAATACTAATAGTAAGCAGGCACCAACACAGTAACAGTAGAAGCTAGTATATCATGGTTCCTCAACAATAAACGGATTGCCAATCTGACATGCTCTATCATCATTTACCGTTATTAAGCAATCTTCACTCTGCGTGGTAGATCATGATCAATGAAGAACCAGGTTTACCAGCTCAGCAAATGCTGGGCGCTTAAAAGCGACATGTCTGCTTTGGATCACCCAAGAAACCTCTGGTCTACAACTGCTGGCCAATAGTTAGAAACAACCTATCCACTTGCTACCTATGATGACCTGACAAGTAGCACTGTACAGTGTAATGAATAACCATGCGCCAACAACACGATTGCTGATGATTGTGAAATGATTTCATTGATATGGGTTGTCTGATCTGCTGGAACACATCAATTCGGTTCATGAAATGCAACAGGAAAAAAAACAAGTAGGTTCATCTTAGCCCCAACACAATCCTGGATCTTACCAACGCTGACGATATACCCGTTATTGTGCAAGGAAGCCAGCACGATTCCTGCTATTCCACCATTGGTCAAAGCCTTTGACACCAACAGCTTGAAGAACCAGCTTGAATCACTGCCAACTATGGTGAATCGATGCTTAATGATCAATAGTTGACGAGCATCTAGTTACACCAATCCTTGTAGCTCCAAATCGCTCACCCTTTAAAGGAGTGGCACTGGAAACCCCTGCTTCCCTCACTGCTCCCAACAGCCAGTGGTCCACTGTGCATCCCAGTGGCTCTCGACCAAAAAGGCGGTGCAAAGTTGCACAGCTGGCTCCATGGCCTGGGAAATGCGCTGCGAAATTGGCTATCTTTGATCAATCTTTTTGCGGAACTTTGCACTTAATGTATACACCAATCTACAGAGAGATATCTAAAGGGAGATCTTCAATACAGATATGGATATTGGATAATGGTATATGTACGGCTATAGAAATATGGACAGAAGTAGATATGATAAGAAGAACGGATGGATAGATAAATAGATAAACAGATTTCGTAGAAGTAGGAACATGTAGCTCAGTAAATCAAATGATGCGACACACACAACGACTGGTTTACCAGGCTTATCAAGTAATATCCTCTATGGGTTTCCAGGTGCAGGATGTCCCACATCTTGCCAACTCACATCATACATAAACCAAGTCAACCCGCAGGTAACAATTTGTGGCATCGGCAATTCGCTGTGAACAACGGTTGGCGATGCTTTAAAATGATTTATCATTCTTAGACTTCATTCCTGAAAAAGATCTTTGCGACACAGGTCCCTCAAACAGAATCAGATTCCCATCCACCGACTCAGTTCATGACCCCCAAGAGCTTGCCAGCTCAATAGCTGACCAACAAAGAGCTGCTCAGTTGCATGCTGGATCGGCTGGATCTCTCATTCGTACAGAGTGGTATCCATTAGTTGTAAGTTGGTTTATAACTCACCTATTTATACAAAAACAAGTTATATCATATCTACCATAAATGGTAGTTACCCTAGTTATATCATATCGTATCGACCATAAATGGTAGTTACCCTAGACACCTCCTGTATACCATAAATGGTAGCTACCCCACTTGTATCAGATATACATAAATGGCGTATCTACCATACATGGTAGCTACCCTAGAAATCTCATATCTACCAAACATAGTAGCTACCCTAGTTATATCATATCTATCATAAATCGTAGCTACTCTAGTTATATCATATCTACCATAAATGGTAGTTACCCTAGTTATCTCATATCTACCATAAATGGTAGTTACCATAGTTATATCACATCTACTATGAATGGTAGCTACCCTAGTTATATCATATCTATCATAAATGGTAGCTACTCCAGTTATATCATATCTACCATACATGGTAGTTACCCTAGTTATAACCTGAGTTAAATAACTAGGGGGGTACCACTCTGTACAATCGTTTAGCAGCAAACAGGGACCTTCAGGGGCTACAACCAACAGCTGGCAAGTATACTCAGCTCTGGACGTCATCGCTTTCGACCTGGTCGAGCGACCAAGGAGCTTTCGGCCGTCCACTGTGGTGTAGCAACAGGGTGGAAAAACGACGGCGACTGCTTGGGATAGAGAATGATAGGGATAGAGAAACAGTGCGGATAGAGAATGATGGATAAACAAACAGTGATCGCCAACAAAATCCATGATTATCATTTCCCAACGAAGCGCATCTTCATTGAATGGTTTGGAATAGGGATCCCAAGACCAACATCCCATGATGATGACAATGCATTATATGTTTGATTCACTTCCTAATTATGTGTGTGCTCCATAGACACGGTGGCTCAGCCATTCCCGGCCATGATCACCAGCATTTCAGTGATGGACCGGTTAGTTTCCCTAGGGTAGGATCACTGGCCATCAACGTACCACTGGTCTTTGGAAACGCCTCCAAGTTCTGGCACCCTGGGACGGGTTGCCGGACTGGACCCCTAGCTTCCATTGAAATGGTGATGCCCAACCAGCCAAAAGCCATGGTTTGTAGTTGGAAACCCGGCATTCATGGACCCAAAAAAGCTAAACATGGACCCTAAACTCAATCTTCGCTGTACCAAGCATCTATGGACCCGAACGCATTTGATCAATTGTCGAGCATCATTATTAATTAACCAAGTTCAACCGGTACAAACGATTATAAACTTCTATTCACCAGTATCAAGCATCATTCTCAACCATTGGTTTTCACTATCAACCATTCCAAACAGTTTTAAACATCTACTAAGCACTACTTACCCATCACATGAATATTATATGATCAACCAACTATCATTTACCAGTTCTGATATATAACCAGTATTTCCCAGTAATCATACAATATATAATCCCAGTAGTGATATAGTTTCCAGTAGTGATACTCCCAAAAAATCGGACCACATCATTCACCAACAATGTCAACATTCCAGAGCGCCACAGGGCCTTTCCAACGGCACCAAGGCTCCCAACCAACTGCCCGAAGCTGGTCATCTGGAGTCGTTGTAGCGACTCAGCGCTCAACATGTTGCTCCACAGCACGCGGTAGGCGGTTTTCCTCGAGCTGGTCAGTCAGCTGGTTGAAATTCGCTGATCTACTGTGGTGATGGTTAATCCGCTGGGGAGAAGCTGGACCCTGGGGGGAGAAGCTGGATTAATCCTGGAACATGTATGAACATTTGTCATTTACGACCACTTCTGGTGATTTCCTGGTACATGTTCATTCCACGGAGTGTGAGATAGTGTAGAGACAGGTGAGGGCATAACAAGACTACTGCAATCTTGAAAGATCGCGTGAATCTACTAAAGGAGGACTAGAAGATGATTGCACGCCTAAATGTAGGTGAGACTTTCCCGTTGCAGGTGAGCAAAAAGCTTTATCAGGCATCAGGTACGGGAAAACCTGATCCATATGATCATGAAGTCCATATAATTGCGTATAAATCAAATGAGTACTAAGAGATTAGATACGTACTAAGTACTAAGCTGACTAGAATTTATATGACAACAGCCTTCTAGCGGGTATTCTTCTGCACCAATTCCACCCATTGCCATATGGCTATGGGTCAAAACCCTTAGTCCCCCTGGTTCCCCATCATTAACCAGGCTGCTTTCCCTATAGGTTGTTGGTGAACTTATCCTCCATGTTTGGTTCATTAATATTGACCCATAGCCATATAGTTGGTATGTATCCCCTATAATTGTTAGTTATCATCCCCTAGTATCAACCATTAACCAGCTATTATCCACCATTCGTTGGTTGGTGACCCCTGCGTCTTCCACGTGGCGAAATTCCATCTCCCTCCACGTGGCGAAATACCAGCTATTGGCCCACGTGGAGGGAGATGGAATTTCGCCATATGGCTGTGGGTCAAACCCTGTACCCCTGGTTCCCCTACTAGTAACCATTGTTTTCCCTATAAACTGGTTGGTTATTATCCCCTATTGTTGGTTGATTAATATTGGCCCATAGCCATGTTGGAGGTCGCAGCCTCCCCCGTCCAAGGCTCTGCTCTTGAAGCAAGGACAGCAGCGACAGCAACTCCAGTGATCGATCGGCCACCTGGACGCGTCCGGAACGGTACCAGGGACGGGACGCTGCGACCACCAAGAAACCGGAGGAAGCAACGGTTCAAAATATTAATTAGTTAGGGTTAGTAAGGCTTAGTAGGGGTTAGTAAGGGTTGGGAATTGATATGTCATTGTTAGGCATTGTTAGAAACTCACCAAAAAAACCGACCAAAACCATCCAAAAGCCTCAAGAAATTCACATCAAACATGAACCAATGCTACTGCGGGTGATGCCAGAATCAAAATGATGGGATTTGGGCGGTGGGAATGCAACCGATTCCAGTAGCATGGAAATCAAGCAACCCTACACCGATCACAGAGTCACCGGGGGTATAAGACCCCCCCCGATGGATGCTTTAACCCAACAGTGTGCTGGGATATAAATACACATACTGTATGTTCATGTTACACCAGGCCATTAAAAGTGTCTGGATGTATTATGCATATACATGCACTCACAGATCCTGAAGCAAACATTTCTCAACTTAATCAACTTAAATTACAAACAAACTTCAAACATGGAAATGTGTTTGCGTATGGACGTGCAATCACATGCCTACATCATTACACATGAATGTATATGTCATGAAAAAAATGTAAATATACTTATATATATATATATATACAAACATACATATATCGATTCATATACCGTAAATGTCATACATTTTTCTATTCATACAGTGTCATTTCACTTATATGTATGTAAGCATGTCATTTCTATAATGTATCATAAACATAGATTTCATCATGATGTTTTTGCATATCGAAATTTGATGTATCACATGTAAATTTTAGATATAACATATCAATTTTGATGTCTTTCTTTAGATTTGATACATTATAGAAATGACATCACATTGCATATCGAAAGGCCTATAATGATATGCCGCACCTCCAGCACCGAGCTCAAAGTCTGACGCGCCTCAGGCGGGGGCGAAAACATCGGAAGAACAGGGGGTGTACGCTCTGCTGAACAGGCCAACTAATAGCTAAAACATAGCTAATATCAATATAAATATAGCTAATAGTTGCTACTAGCTATAGCTAATAACAGGCAACTAAAACACAAATTCTGTTTTGCTATAGCTAAAACGCAGCTACATAATAAGCATCATAGTTTACCACTTTTTGCTACAATGCTGTTAAACTAAACAATTCGCGTTATAGCTAAAAATGGAGCTACATGATAAATATAATATACATATTGTACTACCCTATACAGTTCTAAAAAAATGATATGAACTTAGCTGGAAGCTTTAAATCACCATTATTGCTATAGCTAGACCACTGGCCTACCACTATAGGCAGATCCAAATTGATACTACCTCCTCCCCAGATGATCAGCAGCGGTAAACCGATGGTGGTTTATTGATATCAATTCGCATTGTGGCTAATGGAAAATGTGTGTCATCATGGGTGCTCAGTCATAGGCATGGTGGCCGGCTGATGAAATCATAGTACTGCTAATACGTTGGGGCGAATCCTCATGGCAAAGCAACCAACAGGGCTCTGTGTGTGTGAAACGATACGTCCAGGGAACACGTGCAACATAATGATGGACCTATACACAATAGGTCTCTATGTAAATATTCATATATGCATATTCAAATCTATATCATTAAACAAATTATTACTTTATCCTAATATGATATATGTGTATACGCATGTTGCTTTCTAAACGAAAACTTAGGCTTGCATCCTTTCACGTTTGGTAAAGATTCCTACGCAAGGCAGCAAGTGTCTGAGAAACATCGTCACTTATCTACGCTTTTCGAGCTCTGGACTGAGATCTTGCTGAGAATGACGATTTCTGGGATGGATTTCATCGCTGAGTGCAAAGGGCACACCTGCGGCTCTACATCTCGTAACCATGAATTCACATGCAGGTGGTTGTTTTCATTCCAACCCAAACAGTTTACTGATTTCTATCAATCATCCCACTTCTTTGCTTCAAACACAATAACCCATCACAAAGAATAGTGCTCACCATGCGTTACGTTATCTTTAAGTAAACATGAATGGCTAATGAGCAGTTTGATGGCCACTAAAATGAACCAAATTCCGTAAGCCAGACTTCTGAAACAGGTTAAGCTTACTGTAGGGGGAAGGATTCTGCAAGGTGGGCCCCCTTGGTTAGCCAAGTTGGTCCATAACTAGGGTAACTACTATAGTTATTGTAGATATAACCATAATTCAATAGCGAATCTTAACCAACTTCGCTAACAAGGGGGGGGCCCACCTTGTGAAGGGATCCAACCAGGACTTCCCTCAGGTGATCTCAGTCGCAAGATCCGGGGTGCGCCTGTGCAACGGCTTCGCTTTGAATGGACCGCTCACTGCTGTAGAGTTTGAACCTCTGCGAGATCTGTGCAGTTCCAACGACCCACAAACATACGGGAAGCAGGGGACCGCATGAAATGGACGGGCTCGCCCAGTTCCAAAAAGTGTATGGTTTTCCTTATCTGTATGCATCCTTTTAATGCAGATCAGACATACACGACAATAGGTGTGCGTGCGCACACATACAAGCGACATGTCTATTGAGTATTGGAAACAACTTTTGATCTGAATCGGATACATTGTATCAGTAAGGGCAATCCAGGAACTTAGCAGTTTACCAAAACATGGGGATCATCGCCAACAGCAAAAATAGGGCCTATCACCAACGGTCATTATCATGTAAGTGCAAGCAAACGGAAGTACCAGCGCAACTTCAATACAGCCAGCTGTACCATTCACCCGCAGGGAACATAGCAACATGAGTTGCTTAGTATGATTTTTGACCTAGAAAAGTGATTAAAAAACATGACAGCAAAATATGCTACTGAAGAAACACGATGCTAATTAGTGTAGTGATATGCCACATAAGCACATAAGTAATGAAATCTGCTAATCCTGATGACAAGAAACACATCTTCTCGTGCCAAAAAAGGTGGCATCACAGGGCATATGTTGACCCCATTTGGATGTGGAGCTCTGTGTGGCAACCCTTTTGAGGTGGCTGAACAAACCTGGTTGCGTGGAAAATCCTCCATAGAAATAATTCAATGGTTTTCCTTCGGAGAATCGCCATGTTTTGCACTTCTAGAGGCAGTTTCCTACAACCCAAGTTTCACCGGCAGTTCACTCACCAAAAAAACCATGGGTTCACTTACCCATGGGTACAACTGGCCTGGATGGCTTTTTTCACTTGGCTGGTCAGTTCACCCTTAGTCCCCCCGGTTCCCCTATCCTCAACCAGGCTGCTTTCCCTATGAAATTGTTGGTGGTTAACCCCCCTTGGTTGGTTGATTAATATTGATGTAAAGCCATATATAGATGGTATGTCCTCTATAACTATGAGTTATTATCCCCTATCATTGCCTTGATATCCCCATGAAATCGGTTGCTTAAAGATGCTTAAAGCCTTGACCCAGCTCGCCACTTGGCTTCGCTCACCAACCACGAAACTGCCAGGTTCACCCAGCCAGCGCTTCAGCCACCCGGCACCTGGCTGCGCTACTGGAGCGGTGCCGCACGTCAGCTGGCGCCTTCAAGAAGCACGACTTTGCGGCGCAGTGGGTACATCTCAAAATGTGTATATCAAAAAAAATATATATGTATAGATAGATAGATAAATAGATAGATAGATTTTTGGAATAAATATAAAAATATATATACATAAATATACTAGGGGGGCCTGTATGGTCTAGTCGAAATGACGTCTTCCCTCAAGCGTCGGACCTGGGTTTCAATCCCCGGGTGCAACACTAGGCGGACAGGCGGGCAACTACTCCACCCCTGCAGGTAAGGGGATGAGCTAGGGTGCTGCCCGACAAACCTACTACTATATAACTATATATATAAAAATAAAAAAAAATATATATATAAATATTTATATTCATATATTTATTGAACAAATATTATTGTATATACATATATATATATATATAACTCTGAATGCAAATATACATAAATAAACATATATATATATATATAAATAAAAATAAATAAATATAATAGTAGATAGATATATATATATATACACATACATAAACATCTGAATGCAGACATAATACTACTATATGACCATATATAAATGCAACCATATGACCATATACAGATACGTCCATGATTGATCATGATTGATCATGATTGGTGTTGTAAAACTGGCTATTCCCCCAAAAAACGAGACAAAAACTAACACAATTTATTGATCCATTATACTGAATTACGTATCATGGTGTATCATATATCGATCATCAACCAGCCATGATCAATGAGCATTAGAATCATTGGAAAAAAACACAAAACATGACTATCACAAAATGTTGGCTCAAATTGACGTTCCTCAAAACAGGGGACCACCCAAATAATCCAGCATTAACCATCTTATTATATAGTAATAAACCATCCATGTTGGGGTTCCCTATTTTGAGAAAGCACCTAATCGACTGTTTCCTGAGAACCGTCATCAACAATGTCAAGGCCGTACTACTCCCGCAAATTTACTTGTGACCTTCATGTCAAACTCTGTGTTTTAAGGGTGTTATCAACAATGACTATGACTATGAACTCTACCCTCAGGACTATGTACTTGTCATCAACATGTTTAACAGCTCTTACTCGTGATGGAACAACAGATCCTTGTTGGATTCCACTTGGATGAAGAGTGCAAGAATCATGTTTCAATTATGGTGTAAGCTGCTCATCAGAACCAAATGCATCATCAAAAACGAAAGATCTCGTGGGTTTGAGTGGACTGAATTTCAGTTGAATATTCCCATGATCCCTATATATGTCGAGGCATCAGTTGGTGGGTAGATTCTTGGCTGTGATCGGTGAAGCATGCTGATGTGCTAGCTGTAACAGTGAAAACCTGGCGCTGATCCTGAAACCTTTAGGATTCAACGAGCATTTCCCCGGCTGTGGGTCCTGGTGCCTCTACTGAAGATCCCATACCCATAAATGGCTATGGGTCAAGCAGTTAACCAACCTACTAATGGGGGATAATCACCAAAAATAATGGAAAAACAAGCTGGTCAATGCTAGGGGAACCAGGGCGACGAGCCGGGTGAACTAAGCCACTGCCAAATGATCGTCGAGCTCATGAGATGTTCACCCGGCTCATCATTTTTCAGCTGCTTAGCTTTGACCCCTAGCTACATCTTATAGGCAAAAGCAACCCCAACAGCTCTGGTTGGCGGTTCCATTCTCGTGTATCATGACTTCCTGCATCAACCATCAACCATCAATCATCATCAACCGTCAACCAAGCATTGTTAACCATCATTGATCTCTACGGTTGTGAGTATCAACCATTAACAAACCATCAACCACCATCAACCATGAACCAGCAACCTTGGCCACCGATCTTCACTCAGCAGGCGCCTTCATCTTCTGTCCTTCCTGTCCAGCACCACTATGCGCGAAGCGAATGGCGGGTCGCAAGCGATGAATCCTTGGGCGACTCAACGCTCTTGGGAGCAACATGTGCGTTTCATGCATGTGTATGATATGCAAACATATAGCGTAATAAACGTACATATATATATATATATATGTAATTATTTTTGATATATACAAACAAAATAATGAAAACAATAATGTGTATATATATATGTACATATTGTTGTTTTTTGTGTGTTTGAATACAAAAATATACTATATTCAAATTGATGTTCATATGCGTAAATTTAAATATGTATATATATATATATATGGAAAACCATCAACAATTATATGAGTCTAATTTTATCTTTGTACTGTAAAACTATATATCATGTATATATGTATTATCTATAGATATAACTTGTGATACAATTGTGTGCTCAGAGACAAATAAGCACTGACGATCAACTGGCAAATATGTTATGACAATGTCCCGCACATTTGAATGAATCTGTCAAACAACCATTCATATATTTATATGTATACACATACATGTGAACGTGCACATGTACATATACGGTGCACGTACATTCACACCAATGGAAATATATGGCCATCCCCTCAGCCAACCATCAAACCACCAAAGAACCAAACCACGTTTCATTGACAAAAAATGCTGTCCATCACTAGTAACCAACCATTAGCCAACCAGCATCTTTACTTTGACAAGACACTGCAAATCCTCAAAATATGATATGCTTCCAGCAGGTATATCTGAGGCTTATCACCCCGCGAATTCACAATCCCAAACAGGCTTGTTGGCTGGTTGAATGCATTGTGGGCTGCTGGCCGGATCACAAGTTGTTTGCTCACTACCTGGTTGATCAATTGACTAGCTTTAAGGGATGATGAATTATCAATAATTATCATATTTCAATTCCAATCATTTGAGGCTTGATGCACACAAACAAATAGTTAGATAGATGATAAGACTTAAATTATACCCCATCATGAGCCCATCGTGGACTAGAATGCTCAAGAATCAAGCTCTAGTGACAAATATGATTCATATTCATCCTTTCAATCATGAATCTATCATGAATATCATTTTGGCATGTCATTCTTTGATATTCACTATAGATTCAGGCCAATAAATGATGTAATGATATCATTACACATATTCTTATACACAGGTTGTCATTTATATCCTATATACAACATTATATATATATATATGTATGTATACACACATTTTATCCTATCATGGCCTCTCACCAGGTTGCAACCCCGTCCACGGCAAGGGCCTTGCCATCCTCGTGGCTCATCGCCAAGGCACAAGCGCCGCACGGCATCCTCTGCAATGCCAAGGCCTGGTGCTCGGATCCTATGGATGAACGCGTCGGAAATAGTGACAATGATGGTTGTATATGGATGATATATGGCTATGTATGGTTATGTATGGTTATGTACGGTCATAGATTGTCATATAGGGTCATGTATAGTCATATAGGTTACTGATGCTTAAATATGGACATATATGGTAATGAAATTATATGTGGCTATACATGGTTAGATATGGTTTAATGATTAGGTCAACTAAAAAGCCATGATGGGTCTATAAGTATAAAATGATTCAGCTGACCAACAACCAATGACACTGGTGTACAAGTACCACCCGCATGTGAACGTGCGAGGTGTAGCTTGGGTTACCAGGACTCGTTTCATCGGTCCCCCAATGCCAACAGCGAAGTAATGACCAATCAAACTGTTGCTTGTTGATATTTGCTGATAGTTGGTACACCTCCATTGGAACAAAAGAAATCGCTAAGCGTAATCACCCATCGCTATTGACGCCATTGACCATCCATCAACCAGCTTCTACTGCGCAGTTTGCCCTCCGTCAGCCGCAGCACCAGCAACGGTGCTCACTGGTGCTGGTTGACCCGCAGTTCCCTGAGTCCAAGCCGCCCAGAACCTGCTGCTCAACCTGAGCGAGCAGAGCACCAGGTTGGGGGTAAATTGGACTAAGGTTTACCCTCTGGTAAACTAACATGGCTGGCTGGAAAATCAAAAACCTAATAGTTTACCCTGGTCAAAGTAAACTAACATGGCTGGCTGGAAAATCAAAACTCTTTGGAATGGTTGGAATCTCCTAACAAATTAGCTGGAATATCAACTTCAAGGTTACCAGAGTCTATCAGCTTGTGCTGTATCCATCAATCCATCGCCAGCTCTTCAAGGTAGCCACCGTCGGGAGATTTTGCGGTGAAGATGTGACGGCACTCCCAACAAGATATTTATCCATATTGAGAATCATCCATACTGGGGATAGACGATATTAAAATGAGACAAATTATGAAAGTGACTTGGCTGTGAGTCAAAACCCCGTAGCCCTGGTTCCCCCATCATCAACCATTGCTTTCCTTGCCATTATTGGTCATTATCCGCAATTATTCGTTGGTTAACAACTTGACCCATAGCCATATAGTTGGTATGTATCCTCTATAATTGTTAGTTATCATCCCCTATTATCAACCATCAACCAGCTATTATTGGTTAGCTAACTGCTTGACCCAGCTCGCCACTTGCGATCATGATGGTGACCCCTGCGTCTTCCACGTAGAAATTCCATCTCCCTCCGTGGGATTGGCTCACCGATGGGAACGAGCTCCGGACCAGGCCCAGTTTCTCCCGGTGAGAAACCATGACCACCAAGGGCAAGTCCTGGAGCCGAGGCACGACAAGCCAACCAGAGTGAATGTGTTTTGCAGTGACAGAAGATATATACTAGCCACTCATAGTCAGTCCAAACGCTTCATGGATTAGAGATTCGATTTCAGTATTAGTATGTACATGACAGGAAAGAAGTTTCCATCAGCTACAGTATAGAGAACAGCCTTGGATCAATTTCGTAAGTCATCATACTTGAATCTAAACAACACACATCGAAGATCTGTTTTTTGTCATGCAACTACCAAATCTTGCGAAAACTGCACATGTACAATTTAAGCCAGCTTGGGGCGTTTCAAACAGATGCTCAGTGTAACAATGGTCATGATTGAGGGTTTTTGATGCTGATCAATCATGATCACCAATAATCTTATCACGATCAATTGTGTCATTATGATAACAATGACAATTACACTATCAATATCACTCAAACATCATCAGTATTTATATATTTAACCATCAAACAAACGTCTTTAGCAGCTTCAACCATTAACAATCATTCCCACCATCATCAACCATCTTCCAACCATGACTAATTAAAATTGTTTGATCCTTGTGAATCAGCACTGTTGACCACCACTATTAAGCACAATCCTAAATAATAAATCACTCTGAACCATCTAAACCAGTATTGACCAGCACTAATACCATCATGTTCACCGTTGTTTCAGCCATGTCACCATCAAGTCACGGCGCACGCTACCCCTGGGAACCAGGCCCAAACGGGTCGCAAGGCCACGGCAAGAAAGCGTAGCCTTGGGGCAGAACTCCAACAATTGGATGCTTATAAGCAAGGGTTAACCCATAGTTTAGTGGTTGACTTTGATTGATGATTCATAGAGAAAAGCAGTCATTACTATTCACTGATAGTGATTCACGGTGGCTATGAAGTGGTTACTGGTTGTTATGAAAGGGTCAGTAGTGGATATTATTGCCAACAACCGGTTAGTCATGGTTTGAAAATGGCTAGTGACAGTTCATGTTTGAATCATGGTTAATATGAGGGTGATTGATGTGGTCAATAAAATGTTTGGCCTGGCGCTTTTACAAATGAAACACATCAATCAATGGTGACCTATGTGCTAAAAGCATGGCTAATAAACATTGCTTATGACATGGTGAATACTAGTCATCGTTCACAAAGGCTGTCAATATGGCTATTGGTCAATATTTCTCAAGTCATAGGGGTACACCAAAATCATTCTTAACCATGTCTTATCATGTATAGTAACAAAATCAACCATCTCAACTTTGGGGGCCCCCTACGGCGTGGGTGGCTGCCGGTGGCCCGGGCCCAGCAGACCCCGCTGCCGAGTGCCCTGCAGCCCCTGCAACCAACGTCCCAAGCGCACCGGGGGAAGTGACCTGACCCGCGATGGACGACGAATTCATCCGCTCGCAGGACACAGTCTTTCATGAGAACAAGTGATGTCATCAGCTACAAAACCAGATTGATGACAGAACTCTTGGTGTTTCTTAGCGTTTAACGATACCAGCAAAGGATATTCTTGCTGTTTCTTACTGTTGAATATTAGCAACATGGGAAAGTCTAGGTGCTTCTTAGTGTAAATGTTGAATAATACCAATATGGGAAATTCGAAGCCAGTTGTGTTTCTTAGTGTTGGAAGTTGTTGGTATTTGTATTCTTAGTGTTTCTGAGTCTTTCTAGCATCTGGAGAATTCTTAGGGTTTTTATGCTTGTTATGTAACAGAAAGCTATACCAAGATTGGTGTCCAAAACTTGTGAGCAAGTTTCAAGTAACTGTGGCATTCCACAAAAGGTGATTACATCTATGTCAAATTATATATATACACACTTATGGGTAGATTGAAGAATAGATTGAATAATAGTACAGCTAAGAATAGTTTTAACAATACATTTACAAATGGATTCAAACATATACTTCGGAATGAATTTGATCATACTTATCGGGATAGACTTGATAATACGTTTATCAATATATGATTGCATATATAAATATATATTATGCATATGTACAATGATATATCGATGTATCACCTGAATTTGCCTGGTAGTCAAAAATATCATATTTGAGTAAATTCACATTTTATGCTGAAACTCGATCACCGACGAGTGATGGTCTTAGCCATCAGCCGAAACCGCCCCTCATGGTGGTTCCTGCCAACCATTCCTTAGCCACTGCTGTAGCTGTTGTCGGATCCCCTCAAAGGCCGTGTGGCAAGCCATGAGTTGTGGCATCTTGAGTCGCCTCTGAAAAGCGCTGGTTGTTATGAGAGCCAAGCGAAGGAACTGGTTGGAGCAAACGAGGTCGGCACGCTTTGTTGGGTTCTGCTTCTGGGATCCCCAGCTTTGCGTTCTGCCAGTGTCTGCGTTGCTCCTGAACGGTACCAGAGTGACACTATGTGACACTCCAACTTGGTCCAAGTGACTTGCAGCATCTTGTAGAATCACCCCTAAACTTTCCTGCAACCAGTACTTGTGGTGGGGATCAAATGGTTCTGAACTGCAGTTCCTGATTCGAAACCTCCTGCCTCATGGTTTGGTATGCTTCGTTTAGTTATTAGCCATCGTCAAAAAGTCGTGGCAATAGACTCAACAAAAAACTGCCAATCGGGACTGCATTACAACCCCCAAACAAAATGGATGTCTCGCAATCAACATTTTAGTGGTCGGCATGTTTGCTGGCACCTGTTTACTTTATACCTATCATGATTGGACACTGTAAACGTACATACTAAATACACACGTCTCATTCTTGCGCTATACCACAGGCCTCGAAGTTTGGCACGCCGACATCATCAAAGCTCCAGCGTGGCCCCTGAACAAAAAGCAAAGATGGGGCTGTACCCGGTTCAAGGCAAACGAGAGAGGGTGGTTGAGAATATCCCCGCCAAGATTTCGGGGTGTGCCCACTAGCCATCCAATCATGAAAGGGTTTGGGTGGGTAAGCATCCTGTTCAATCATTCATAGATGCACCAAAATGGGATGTGTGCCGATAAGCACAACCACATCCAGAGAGTCTGACAGCGTGCAGCGCTGGGCTGTCGTATTTTCTGTGGCTAAATGTTGGTTCACATCTGCTGGTAACTGATACGGTTGATGTCAACTAGTAACGAATCATCACCACTTCAAAATAATGTTGTTGCTGTAGTTGTCGTTGAACTTGTTGCTGGTGTTCCTATTGCTGTTGCAAAATTGTGGCTGCTGGATTTCCATGATGGAACTCACATCCAACAAATCAATCAAGGTCAATAAGGATTCTAAGCCTTACTGGCTGCTAATTATCACCACTTCAAGCACATCAGCTATGGTCAGCTTTTGCTGGGGCCAAAGATGTAGGTCGCACCTTGGATGGTCGGTACCCCCCATATTTTGGACGGTTCAATTCCTCAAAGTTGCTGGACTTTGTTCCCAATGGTACAGTACTTGGATCTAGAATCATGAATGCTATCATGGACATAGCCTGTCGATGGATGCTTTCCTCAAAACAGTGTCTGTCTTATTTATCATGTCTTGCCTTGGGTACGGTCAGAAAAAATATCATACAAATCTGGTAGTTAATCCTAACTAGATCATTACTAGCATGGCATCCATTGGAAAATGTTGGATTCGTGCCCAAATCACCGAACAGTCGGATGGGTTTGTCCATAAACGGCTGGTATCCTCAACAACCCAAAATGCTAGATATGGTAGTTTCTCAAGATAGGGGGTACCCCTAAATCATCCATGATCTACCATTTATTGCAATAAACAAACTTTATTGGGAGTTTCCCTATTTTTAAGAAACCCTCATATTTTGCACAGCACCATTGCTGGCGGGACAATTTCCTGGCTGCAGAGATACTTCACGAATTCCATCAGTTTCCAACTTGAACATGGTCAAAACTCCATTGCAACTCTCGCTTCTGCTGGTTCATGAAGATTTAAAGTTGGGGAATTGTAGGTTTTCAGAATCAATCTAACCGACCAAGTACTTTTCTTTGAGCACTCGTTTCTTATATCTAGTCAGAAGTCGGCCCAAAGATTCGAAAACAGTAATACGGAATTGACAAAGTTTCCCCGTCTTTACATATATTTCACTTTCCACATTTTCGCATCCAGGTGGCTCATGGCTCAACTGGTGGTTTTCTTTGCTGTGAAACCACACACTGCATGATTTGGGGCCCTAGTTTGAGAAATACCGATTATTGTTGTTTAACCACTATTGTTCATAATTATCGCTTATCATGCACCATGAAGGAAATCACTTCGAAAAATAATTCAAATCATTGTTATCACCTTTAAATCCTCTATTTTCAATCATCAAAATCATCAAACAAACTTTAAGAAACCGTCAATACCATCCAATAGCAAGCAACATCCGGCTGCAAATCAGCTGCCCCAGCCAACTCGCCTGCACTTGCACGGAGCCAGTGGCCTGGCTTGAGATAGAACTCGATGTCTCGTGCCTGTAGGTAGATACGTAGATAGATAGACAAATAGATAGATAGACAGATAAATACAAGTAGAGATCGAGATCGGGATGGATATATATATATAAATCTTTATATACATATATGTATATATATATTTAATATATATATCTATATATATATATATTGAAAAATATAAATATATGTTGATAAATATGTTTATATGTAAATCAAAAGATATAGATAGATATAGGTATAGATGCAACTGCAACTATATTATACAATTGAATATATATATATATATATTTAGATAAACATAAATACAGACATACAAATGATATTAATAATAGCTCCATGTACACATAGATGCCAATCGTGCGCGCTCAATTGTGTCAATACAGCATACATATGTTTAATGGAAACGTACATGCCATCCTGTGTTCTACCAAATATGTGTATATAAATATATATCTCTATATATAGTTAATTAAATATATATACATCTATACGTATACTCAAATATATACATAAGTATACACACACATCAAACATTGAGACAGCGTCAAATCAAGAGATGAATTTGATGGTTGCACCACTGGATGCGTTGTTTCCTGCTGTCAGATTCATATTTTTATACATTCTTTTAAACGGTACTATGATTGAACATGTGTTTCAAACGATGATGCTTTGCGGCCACAACCAACTTTAAAAAAAACACTGATTCACCGCCAATTAACAATAAACAAACCATTCTGAACCATCATTGAACCACTTACTGTACTTTCAAGTACATTTACCTATCAACCGTTGATAGTTAATAATTGACTATTGGTATACTTGTATAACCATCGTTATTGACCATCATGTAACCTACTCACTATTAGCAATACGTTTACCCAGTATTTCAAACCTTTTTTTAAGAATTCAAATTTCATGATTTCGCCATGGTTGTTCGCCATGGTTAATATTGACCACTATGAAGCAGAATGGAACCATTTGCTAGTAGCCAGAATGAACTTACCATCTTTGAATCATTCTATAACAATCATTTAACGGTTCACTGCAATCAGAATCAAGCAGTGTCACCAATAGGGATGATTAACCAATCATTAAGCACTAAATCTTATTCTGCGTATTTGACCAAATGGTGGCTTCTCAAAAAAGCGGTACCCCCCAAATTATCCAGCTTATTACCAATTAAATAGTAATAAATCATCCAATGTGTGGCATGTGTGGGTTCCCCCATTACGAGACACCACATATAGTCGCTGTTTAATGCTTATTGTTGCTTATTATCTATTATCATTAATCATTCAAATCCCCAATAGAAAACAAACAAAAAACACTTGAGAAACCACAATCTTGGTGTTTTTGTTGGTTATCACCCCCTATGAACCACCATGTGACGCCTGCGACATCTGCGCCAGTTGCGCGCAACACTCCATGGCGTTTTGCGGTGCGCGAGCCGCGCTCGCGGCTGACTGGCGAGGAGGCTGAGCGTGGCATGTGAGAATGAATGGTTAATGATGGTTGATGGATGGTTGATTAAGATAATGGTTGACAATGGTTGACAATGGTTGACAATGGTTGACACTGGTTGACAATGGTTGATTATGGTTGATAGTGGTTAACCACTATGAATGATTGATAGTAACCAGATTGATAATGGTTGATAGTGGTTGATGGATAGTGGTTGATTGTGGTTGATAGTGGTTCATAATGGTTGAGAATGCTTGATAGTGCTTGATAGTAGGTGATAACAACGGCTATTCATGTTTGACTGCTTGACCGATGATGGTTCATGATGCTGTCGAAATCGTTATTTTCATAGTTTATGACGGTCAACTAATGATCAATCATGATGGCAAACTAATGCAGAGTAATGGTTGATAAACACATGATAATGATTCAATAGCAAACTAATGATGAACATGAAAATGAGGTTTTAGTTGTTGATGTCTAACAATCAATGGTGGAACAATAGCTGAATAGTGGCTAGTGATGGCTTAAATTGTGGTTGATAAACAATGGCCAACAATGCTTCTGCTTGATGACTGGTTGCTAAATGGCTAGCAATGGTCCATGATGGTTTGTTGATTGTTAGTTACGTGGTTAACAAATGCCTACTGCATAGTGAACAAATAATGTCAGGCATAGTTACTTCATACTGATTAGCAGGGCATTATCAGCGACAATAATGGAACACATGCCAAGTACTTGGATATACCAAGTATATAGATTTGAATGGTTCAGAAACAGGACATGATCGTAAATATATGTGTAGATATAGTGGTAAATGACTACTTGTACTATCAAAGTTGTTAACAATTGATTAAACATGAATAAATCATGATCTATAATCGTGATCAATGATGACTTGTTCTCAATTAGCAACATATGCAACCGGTCAACAATACAAAGGAACATTGGATCTGGGTATGTGCACAAATGGTGGTACAGTACCTGCTGTCCAACTATGAATACTATCCACAAATAAAAGGTGTCGCAAAACATCAACCACGAAATCCTGTGCTGGGATACCAAGCTACCCGTGTTTTATTTTTGCTTGGTACCCATATGCTTGGTATGCTCTCAAACCATTCAGGGAGTTGGACAATATGTCAGTAAAGTGTATATATGTACTATATTACTGTATTGTATATCGTCAACATGTACAATCTAGGATTGTAAATATGTAAATGCAAACATATATGCATATTTCAACAAATGAGCATCTACAAATACATTTGTATATATATATATATACACATGCACCTGGTGATGGCATATTAGGGGGTTCGATCTCTAGTGAACCAACAATTATTCGCTTTTCCAACTCACTGTCGATTCCACGTTCGTCTATTAGTCAATGCCAAATATCTTACGGTGGTTCTCACATATGGCTGTGGGTCAAAACCCCGTACCCCTGGTTCCCCATCATCTACCATTGTTTTCCCTATTATTACTGGTCATTATCCCCCACAATTGGTTGGCTACTATTGACCCATTCCCATATGTCAAGGCAGCTAATCATTCCATGTGAACCACCTGTAAAGCATCTGGTGTACCAACACTTTTCAGTTCGACCTGGCATTTAGTTGGGATCAAAAACAGGCGGCACCCCTGAATCATCCAATATTGCTCATTGATGGTAAGGACCCGCCATTTTTTAAGGGGCCCCCATGGCTTTTCAGGCCCTTTAAAAAATTGCAGAATGTGTCAGTTCTTGGACAGCACCGATCACAGCGTGTGACCTTGAAGTTCAAACGAATCACTTGGATGCAATTGGGAAGCAGCAATGCCTTAGCATCGGTCCAGGAGCATTTTAAGTAAGACCCTGGCTGATGGTGGATGATGCTCCATGATACTCAATGATTCATGGTGGATAATGTTGGTGAATGATGGTTGACCATCAGCTTGAGAATGACAGGTCATGAATGCAAAGCGGGAATTCGATCATGTACCGGTGTGCGATGAATTTGTTCTTGAACATGATCCATGGAATGGACTCCATAATTTGGGGGAGAAAACAAAAACACTAATTATTGAGGATAACTACGGTTTGTAATAAACCCCCTCAACTACCTGTTACTGGGCTGTGAAACACGGCCGCTGCACTAGTTGATCTGTATACTACAAGTGCATTTCGTCTTATACATTTTATAGAGAAACTACTAGATACATGCACAAAAATGTTCAAGTGTATACAGAATGCATGTATGTGCACATATACATGTCTACAGATGTATTTGTGACGATCAAAGAATATCATGTACCATTTGGGCTTGAGAATCCCTATGAATCTCCGCGCCAAGTTGGTGTGATGCCCTCTGCCCCGGCGCTTCTGCACGGGTACAGAGGGAAGCTGATGCGCACAATGTTCGAACAAAAACTAGAAATCTATGCCTATATGTCTTTACATATGTGTAATTAAATGTAATTATGTGTATACTGTACATTGATATAGGTATGTAACATGTCAAAACATGTCTAAAACCATGAGCAGAAACAATACACACACTTGATTTGTCTTGGTGGATGTCGTACAAAGATATATGCACCCATCTCCAAAATCAGGCCAGGCATGATCTTTGGCAAACCCCTTTGCCAATGGGTGCCCCCACAAAGGATCGCGATGATCTAAAGGCTGACGGCTCTCCTGTTGCAGGTCCAACCAGCACATAAATAAGTCACCTGAAATCGCAGATATTTCTAAGCAAAGAAAATACTGAAACGATAAACCTGCCAACTATCTGATGGCATCTGATGGCATATCACCCAATGTTAGTTAGTAGAACTTTGCACTAGTTTCGGGTGCTGTGCAGTGATGGGGTCAAATCAGCTCCCAAAGAAATTCTGCGTTGCTGTTCTTGAGCGGTCTCTCAAGTTGAGCCAAACCCTCGCTACCCCATGAGATTGAGCCCACTGTCAGGCGGCAACAGTTGTCATGGTGGATCCATATAATCAATAAATTCCCCCAGTTTAAATATCAATATCTGGTTATTCACCATCATATGCATTTAGGGGGACTAGAGGGAACAAGTAAATCATGATGACTCTATGATACTATTTTCATTAATTTACTCTAAATAACCTTAAACTAATGAAGTGAGAGTGGATCACCTGCGACCTCTCGAGATGTACGTACGTATGTCTGCCATGGCTTCTGTGCTAGGTTTGCTTGAAGCATTTCAATCCCGTGTCAGCGGCTTGGTCGAATCAATGATGTGCCCAATCAACTAAGATTGTCATGAGAGCCAGCCAAAACTGGAAAAGACCCGGCGCCAGACTTTTCCATGCCGGAACCACTGTGTAAAGAGGAGTCGGAAGAAAAGTACATCATTCACCGTCATTTGCAAAATGGCCTTTGCCATGGTCTGCCATCATTGATAGTCACTTGGTTAGAACTCAAACGTTGGCTAAAGAACCACTATCAATCAAAGCAAGTGGTACCTAGTAGTGCTGTACAAAGGAGCACTGCTGGAGACATGTTGCATCACTGTTTCCAACATCCGCAGCTCGCCCAATGGTTTCGATACAAAGCGAGAACCTACCAAAGAATCGAGAAATCCAAAGGGAAGTGTGGTCATTAGCGTGCTCAACCTCCTGAAAATGTGGTTGACCATCATTATCAACCATCCTCATATCCCATCATGGCTATTGTCCCGTAGCCAGCACAGCCATGGTGACATCCCGTCCTTCTGGGTCCAGTTTGTTGCTCACTAAAACACCTCCTGGAGCGGACTAATGGTGATGGTTGATAGTGATGGTTGATAGTGATGGCTGAAAAACTTGACCAATAATGGATAATTAATAGTGATGGTTAAACATGATTCATAAACAATGATAAGAACCAACACAAGTGAATACTGTAGTGGTGAATTAAAAAAGAGTAGCGAAACAAAGGTCATGGGCGAACATGGGCTGATAACGGTGAATGATAATGAGCTGGTTGATATAGGTTGGTGGTGAATGATGATCAATCATGGACGATATGTATAAGACTGTTTAAGTTGTACAGTAAATTTGATGTGCAAAATGGGGCCTGAATCATCCAATATTAGCAATGTGTAGTAATAGACCTACTATTTTGAGAGGTTCCCCCTTTTAAGAAACCCCACATATGTGTGATGAAAATTAGATCAGCTGGGTAACAAACCTTGTCGCCATATAACATATATACTGCTCCCCCAACCAAGATCTGCCAGGTTCTGGCTGGCTTTACGAAGAGTTGGTGGGATCTCGCACAATGCTTCAGTGTTAAAAAAACAGGGAGCTTATTGGTTTGTTTGGCCATTATATAATCAAGTGAGACAATCACGCTCACAGAACTCTCGCATTTTTCGCACAATCAATCAGCCACTTAATCAGCAAAGCCCGTGTCATATCTTGGTAGATTTGAAATCCAGAAAGTGGTGAACCCAAAAACCTATGTACCAAACTTCAAGCCAATGAGAATGATCTTGAAGTTCCTGTCTGATATCTCAGCTTTACAGCACCCTGAAAACAAAAAAAATATATCAATGTGTCTTCGTGGTTGTTGCATCTCTTATAATACTATGTATCCATTGTTGGTGAACAAAATCTGCGTCAATTCGGGAATTTGGGCATCGCAACAACATAGAGTGGTGTCCAACTCACAACAAAATGGAGGTGTGTATAATTGTAAAGTAAATAAAAACGAATATATATACATATATATATATATATCTATCTATATATATACTTACAAAATAAAAATAAATAAATAAATATATATATATAAATAGATAGATACATTATACGAAGATAGTGCATTGCACTGCCAAGAAAACTACCCACACCACTTGGAGTTGGCTGCAGATTCATCATGGGCAACTGGGCAACACATGTTTTCTTTTTTTTCTGTTTTTATTACATGGGAATCTGGATATCATCTACGATATACCTATTACATGCCAAGAAATCATCATTTATGTATATAATATATATATATATATGCATCATATATCCGCAGAATTATACTTACACCAGGGGGAACCACAAAAACCGCCCGGTAGAGCGAGAAAGGCAAAACACATGACACATCATATGCAATTTGATCATCATTTGGCGTTAGTTTTGGCCTGTAGTTTATACATTCCCATCAGCTGCCTTTGACACTGCTTTCTCCACGCCTTCTTGCTCTGCCAGCACTTTGCGTTGGTTGGGGCCCTCAGGAACTACCACTCCCCAGGGAACGGATGGCGGCCATGGTAGCGACAAGCAGATTGTTCTTGGGATCGTCACCCAGCGAATCAACTCCGCAATAAGCCCAGTAGCACCAGTCCAAATCGCCCACGGAAAACCAACTCCAAACCACACATACGAGCCACAAACAGAATTGTCAACCACCAACTTGTCATACTTCCCCGATTGATTGGTAGCTTGAGCCCCTCTTGCACAGCTCGCATGATCACAAAATGCTGGCGACTGTGGCATTTGTTCAACTATTGTTGCTCCCAAAACGGCTGGTTCACACAGGCTTTTCCACCATGACAAAAAAGAATCAAACATCTTCAGTCTTTTATCTGATCGTTCATGCGGACAAGCAAACAAACATTGTGTCTAGATTTTTGACTGCACAGTCACCCGTGTTCAACAGCTTATTAACTGCCTGTCAAATACCCTGCTATTAACCACCAATTTTGCGACAAACTGTCAGGTATATGATCATCAGCTGATTCTGGAGCATTCATGATTTAATAAGCCCTAACGGTGATAAATCACCAGTTTCAACAACCCATCAGGCCGCCAACCACAGGTGATTCCACACATCGTATATCCCATCCTTTCCCAACATCCTAGCTTCACAGTGACCGCGTAGTATTTACTTACCAACATGGTCACTGAGAAATGATGTCTGATGATGGTTATTGATGCTTAGCCACTATTTTGAGGGTTTGCAAACAGGCGGACCCCCAAATCATTTGATATCAAGCCAACAGTACACCAACCATTTTGGGTTCCCATATATTGAGAAATCACTCTTTACCCACTATCAATATCCCTACTACCCACCCCTTAACCACTGCAAATCATCTCATCTCGCGGCATCTTTCCTGGGCTTCCGGCGAAACTCCGATCTGCCTCCTCCACAAGGTCCAGCACGGGGGCGTCCATCACGATGGAGGTGTGAAGACCTCAGCGGAACCAGGTGCTCCACTGGTGACTTACCAGATGCCATGGGTACACGAACCCTACAAGTATATCATATGGTGGTTTCTCAAAATAGGAGGACCCAAAAAATGGTTGGTTTACTACTATGAATGCCGGTTAATGGATGATTTGGGGGTACCCCTATAAGGTTGAATATGTGTAGGGTTTGTATATAAAACATTTATATGTAGTAATGATATGTACAAACCCTTACAATGCCATGGGTTTGCCGTATATATATATATATATGCATGTAGTAAGAAAAATTGTACTGGGGTTGTATCATGTCATGGGAATTGGGGTCAAAAATGATCACAAATGGTCAGAAAGACTGGTGATTTACTATATGCCGCGATGATTATATAGATAATAAAACTCTGTAAGGTGGTTGCAAGGTGAGTCATGTGCAACTGGTCATTATCCATGGTAATCGACCACTAACCCCGTAAGGTGGCTTATGACCATTTATGACCATAGTTGCACAAAGCATATAACAAGTAGATATAGTAAGAATAAGGGTAATAGGCTTATAAGTAGATATCGTAGGAAGAAGGGTAATAGGCTTCTATGTACCATGGTAATTGGGGTCATCGATGGTCACAAATGGTTTGACCATGGTTAGCTACCAGTTACAATTCCTGAGATGAACAAATACTAAGATTGAGGATCGACCATCCACAATAATCATCAAGCAGCATGGTAATCAATTATAATATGTGGGTACCCTGTACCCTTTGTGAACATCGTATAAATATCCATAAATGAGCAAACTTGTTTTTGTTGGTATTGGGTATTGATGTGAGGGGTGAACATTGGGTTCGTTTTAGACATTGAACATGGCAGAGATGTGGGTCAATGTCCAATACATGTTCAGTCTTCACCTACCTTTTTTGGTTGGTTAGGACCCACTAGTTTTACACTGCTTAAACCATCAGGTTGCTTCATGCCATCAATGTGTTGTTGCTTTTGACAGCTTCAGCAAAGGATTTGACCACATAGCTGCCATGTCATCGGTGAAACGACCATGAACCCATGGTCAAACCCTATAAGCCAAGTATGTTCATTGCTGCAAAGCAGTCAACCTGCAGCTTGGTCGAACCGACCTAAAAGCCGGCCTCGCGACCGACTGTTGGACCATCATTTATGAAGACCCCTACAATGGCATGCACTAAAAGTTGTCATAGCTCCGAGCTAAATACACATGCTTGTGAAGTCTGAGTATTCATATCAACGGGCCGGAACTCTATTCATCTCTCTCAACATGTGGTCAGGAACGTTTCAACAATTGCTTCAACAACTGCGATGTTGGATGTTTTGGACAGATGCACAGACTCACACAACCAAACATCCGTTGTTGCTTCAGCTTTGTGCCGTCAACGATTGAGATTTCAATATAGCATATGTACGCATATGTATGATAGGTATCAGTAAAGCTCCCTTTGCAACATCAAACCAATCACAAGATAAGGTTCCCTGAGCCAATCAATGCAAAATAGTCAGCACATAAAAACAACAACACCAACACCAACACCAACACCAACACCAACACCACCACCACCACCACCACCACCACCACCACCAC
>VSDK01006747.1:70111-83211 GCA_009767595.1 Symbiodinium kawagutii | reverse complement strand
CAACAACAACAACAACAACAACAACAACAACAACAACAACAACAACAACAACAACAACAACAACAACAACAACAACAACAACAACAACATATCACACACAAACAAGAATTCCCAATCCAAAAACTTAAACCAAACCAAACACACAACCAAACACAACACAGCAGTTCCAGCGAGCCACTCGTCTTTTTTTAAACGATGCGGCTTTGATGCTCAATCTGTTGAGGCTTCAATCACAAACTTGCTACAGGAAAAGGGTCCGAAGCGAGGTCATGAAAACCAAGCTCCTGAAAAGGGAACCTTGCGGACACTTTCCGAATTGGCCGATTTTTGGAGATGACAATATGTCACAATATGTCACAATAGTACCGTATAACGTGAGCGTCTACATTGATCATCAGTTGGAACCCCCTTCCACAAGGATCAGCCGTGCCGGCTTCGCCACGGCTGTCGCTGAGCCCCAGGTCCCGAGGACCCTGCTCGGCAGCATGGCCCTTCACCGTTGGTCGTTCGCCGACTTGGAAGCCATAAATGATCCAGAAATTAACCAACCAATAATAGCTGGTTAATGGTTGCTAATAGGGGATGATAACTAACAATTACAGAGGATACATACCAACTATATGGGTATGGGTCAATATTAACCATCAATATTAACCAACAATTGCATAGGGAAAACAGCCTGGTTAATGATGGGAACCAGGGGGACTAAGGGTGAACTGACCCACTGCCATATGTCAATTTTTGGTCAAGCATAGATTCCCCATCAAATTCTAGATGGATAAACCATGATAGAAAAATATTTGGTAAACCATGATGGAATGATGTATGCTTTACCATTGCACCTAGATGGATAAACCATGACAAACCATTAGCATCCACTGGGTACATGCTTAACGTTGGTTTCTGATTAGTGTAACCCCCCCTAAAGTAATGAAAATAGATGAAACCAGCAGGTAGATACTAATCATAAACCAACATTAGTCACCACGGATTCCTAGGGATCTTTGGGGCTCAGCTGGCGACTCACCAGTCCTGGCGCCGGAAGCTCACCCGACGCACTGGATCAAAGGCAAAGATCTCGTCCTGGTCGAGAGGACCAAGCGAGCAACAGCAAGCAAGAAACCTGGTCGGTCATAGTCAATGGTCTATGGTGGTTGATAGCAACCAATAATAGCAATAATAATAGCCATCAATAACCAGCAATAAGAAAGCGACCTGTTTAGTAATTGTGATTAGTTGATGGTCAATGGTGGTGGTCTATGGTGGTTGATGGTGGTGAATTAATGATGACAGAATTAATAATGGTGGTGAATTAACCATAGTTGATGGCAACAACCATAGTTGATGGTGGTGAATTAATAATGGAAAATGCTGGTTATTGATGCTTGTTGCTTTCTGTTGCTGATTATTGTCGATGATTGATGATTATTGATGATTGTTGATGCTTATTTTGATCACAAACATCAAGCTTCTCATTGCTGGTTATTGATGTCTGATAATTTAAAGTTGACAAAAATAGCTGGTAACAAACGTCAACCAAACTATCAAGGCACACCCACGCCAAGACCACCCAACAAACCAGTCAAATAGACATGACAGAATATCACCACACAAACAAACACACACCTTCAATGAACAACAGCAGTTATCCAACCCATGGCCAGCGTAGATGAACACATCATGGATTCTCGGATTCCACAGCCCCAGCAGACCAAAAAAGGGTTCCGTTCATCGCTTCAGCTGTTGAGATGTTGAGCCGCTCGCGGTTCATCATTCAGATTTTCTAAGATGCCGTTCTTTTCTGTCAGAGAATGATGCTGAGAAGTGCATCCTATAGTTGGTATCACTTTATGGATACCATTTCTACTCCATAATGTTTACCATCAAAGAATTGTGAATACATCATATGGCTTTGAGTCAATACCCCTGTGCACACCCCTGGTGAACATCCCGTAAATGACCAAACAAGAATTTGCTGGGATGTTCATCTGCCCGGTGTTTGGATGGTTGGTTATGACCCAAAGCTTTTGCAACTATTCATAAATCGTTTGTTGGTTTCCATGGTTTGTTGTTTCCTTTCAGCCATTGCTACTGCCGTGATTTATTATTTCAAAGCAATCTTTTTGTTCAGATAAAGGTAATATATGCGTACATCCATATCAATATATATATATATATATGTACATAACTATCAATAAATGGATATGCATATTTTTCCATTTCTGTGGCTTGAAAGGAGTCTGTGCCCTTGCTGCCCATGCACATAATTTGAGGACCAACAAGTCTAAGTATGTGTATATAAATACATGTATGTATATAAAGAAACAAACTATACAAATAATCAAAAATAAAACATCAACATGTAAATATATTTCAAATATCCACATAAACATTAATATGTATATAAGTAGAAAAAACTCTATATATATATATATATATCTATATATATATATAAATATGGTAGATATTAGAGAAGAACAAGCACATCTTGTGTTTTTCAATTCCACCCCTTGGACACACACAAAGGTCGCCCAGCGCTGCCTGCCCCAACTCCAAAGCAGCCTCTTTGAGGTACTTCTCCTGAGATCCCACCGAGCCCACCACCACGTTGGTGTGAGCAGCGTGATTCTGATAGCAACAGGTCTTTCAATATGAAAACCGCAAACAAATGCAACAACAACAACAACAACAAGAAGAACAACAGCAACAGCAGCAACAACAACAACAACAACAACAACAAACTATATGTAAAATAATGTACAATGTTTACATAAGTAAATACACATATGATATGATGAACAAATAAACAAAAGCATGGACAAACCACCTTTAAATGCGAAGCAGTTGCTTCTTGCATCAACGTCCCTGGGAAAAAACGAAGGTAAACATTGGGATATTAAACTTGCTTGCACGCTTACACTACTTGCAATCACTAGGATGAGCCCACAAGTCATGGCTTGACTTTTCCCCAAGTGTTTGAGTTCCAGTGAGAGGTTGTTGTTTTCGGCCAAAGCGTGTGCGTCCAAAACTCTGGGTACCCACGTGCCATGCCACGTGCCACGCATGACCTAGGGTGGGAACCCGCAAAAGTCTTTTTTCATCTTTTGATGGAAAAAGCCTGAACAACCAGCACTTGTGTAGTTTGACCTTGAGTCTGCCCATCTAAATCGTATGACCTGTTGTCTGCCTATCTATCTACCTATCGATCTATATTTATCTATTTATCCACCCATTATTCTTAAACAATTATATAACATAACTATATATTCCTATGTTTTTAAAAAATATATCTATGTATATATATATATATAATTATATATATACATAAAATCTCTATCCATCTATCCTTTAAGCGTTTGTTCAACCGTTTTTGGGGTCCCGAACGATTTGAGAGACCACCATGGACCATCAACCTGTGTTCACGTTCGCGCGCTGAGCGTCTGGAGGAGCTCCCACGCGAGTAGCTGCCATGATCAAATTCCTGAGCCCACCGTGGCTTAGCGCAACATGGGGAGCAAGGTTTGATAATGATTGGTTGATAATGGTGGGTTTAACGGCTGCCTTAATGATCTTATTGGTTGGTTGAATGTTTGGTTGCTAATGGTTATAAATGGATATCAATGAGTGTTGAATTGTTGGTCAAATTGTTGGTCAAATGGTCAAAGGGTCAAAAGGTTGGTAGGGGTAGAGCACTAATGGTTGATAATGATCCATACTGGCTCAAAATGTCCAACCGAGGAAAACATTTGGTGAGCAAAATGTGATAATAGTTGATGAATATTAATCGTGGCAACCAACTCTGGTGGATATTGGTTGTAGATGGTTATAGTGTGCGATGATGGTTGATGATGCATTTATTCATGATGGTTCCTCGTGCGTTCAGAATTCCTTGGCCGCAGGGAACACGAATTGGATTCATTGAACGGATCCCGTCACGAGTTGAATTCACCATCTTGCGTTTGCTGAAACATGATCATAGCGAGAAGAAAATGAATCCCGACTGATGATGAGGAAGCGTTTATCACTGATAGTGACGGGGAATAATAATTGCCAAACATCACGAAAATGACAAGTCCTTTAAAGTATTTGCATGTCTAAATGGTGCACCAGTTTTTCTATGGCAATGAATGTATCAATGGGTCCACGCCTACTATGCAAAGAATCCACCTGAATGCAAACAGCCAAACCGCTGCGAAGGGCTCAAAGAAAACGTAACGATTGGGGCCAATGGGCCAATGGAATGTGAAATTTTCATTGGCGCACTGCACACTTATTGTTTGTGGTTTCCCTCTTTAACAAACTAGACATATATCATATATCCCTAACTGTTTAAATGACCGGGGTATATTGTATGCTCGCCGTTTCTGGAAATACCTCACCATCATGATTTGTTTCCGCAAGTTTCAGCCACTATCATGAGCAAATCATAAACACCATGAACCATCAGGTAGCCATTGACTGACCGTCCGTTTACCATCAAGTCACTATTCATGAGCCACTATACATTAGCCACAGTACCATCACAATCACACATGTTGCCGCAAGGCTTCTGACCTTCTGCCACACGAACGCTCCAAGCCTGCCGCAGGCAGCTTTGAGGCTCTGTAGCTAAAAACTGTGGGTCAATTCACACAAAAATGAATCATTCATCATGGTTGTTTCTCAAAATAAGGGTTACTACACCCCCAAATCATCCAATGTTGACGATTTAAAATGCATAGTTGTCTAAAACAATAAAGCAACCATTCGACCAATACAGCCATGAAAGCCTGATGGGTTGAACCTTGGTGATGTTCATGAGAGCTTTAAACCGGTCGAAACGGGCACGAAAACCTGAAGACCCAAAAGTTGGAGAAAAAACAACTACCATTTGGTACCAACACCAGTTGTAGTTCCTATATGTTCCCCCTTTAAAGGCGTACAACGGGATCCTGTTGGCTCCTGGCCTCGCTCCCTGACCACTCGCTTGCCTGGGACTGGAACCCGCTGCGGAACGCATCTGCCAGGAGACCTGCGCTGGGAGCATTGAAGCTATGAGCGTCTTCCCACATGGGCACCTCAGCTCGCCAAGTCATGGGTCGTCACCACGACTGATCGCGGAACGGCCGGAGTTCAACAAAAAATGTTGGTTGCCAACTTGGAACTGCTATTGATGCCCCAGCTGCCTGACGTGTTTGTTGATTTCTTTTTAACCTTCCACAAGTTAGAGCGAAGCGAAAGGGGCTCCGTTGGGTTATGACTAAACGAATCAAACATTATTGGGGTACTTGAGCAGGAATAACCGGCAATTTTGCACTTGGGTACAACCATGTTGAATCATGTTCAACCACTTATGGTCGTTTGCTCAGTCTCAGTTGCGGAAACCTTTGTCAATGATCAAATGCTTACATCTATGCGTGCATGTATATTTGGAGACATATTCATTTGCAAATATACCTCCTATAAATTCACAAAAAACACATTAAACCCAGGCAAACCACTTGAAATCAACATTGGAATCAATTGACCACCCCAGTTGATGGTCCTTCCTCACTGGAGCTGCCCGAAATTGCGGACTGCCATGCCCAGCTGGTGGAATTTCCAAGTAACCAAATTGAACTACCAAAGAGCAGCCAACAAATTATGAAAACTACTAAAAATCAACGCTGAGCAACATAAAGCAACACTAGCCTTCATGAATGATAACTAATCATTAACCATAACATTTCCCATGATTGTTGGTGATGACCCCCATTCTAACCAGGATTGTCGTTAACTATCCAGAAAACTCCCCATCATCATCATCATCATCATCATCATCATCATCATCATCATCATCATCATCATCATCCTCACCATCAGCATCATCATGCATAGATCAACCTACCATCCACTAATCATAATTATCAATCAACAAACTACCCATTAATCATCATTGACCAGCTCAAGCCATTCCTTGTCATTCATTGTTGACCATGGTTATTGCTTACTATCACAAAAGACCGGCGTTTCATCATCCTTCAATTCGCCATAAGTTGCCACCAAGCAGCTGGGCAAGTCAAATTCACGACGCAACTGCTGGCTATAGCAGCGCAAGCACGGCCTGGAGGCAGGTGACTGATTTGTGGGTGGAAATATGCAGTGTTTGATATATATATATGTATATATTTCAAATGTCAAACGCTAAATATTTAAATAGTGAAAAAATATAGATGTTGACATTCACCGGGGTAACCCATACATGCCTTTTAGTAGTACGAACCAATGGTTTTAAGCATTTCACTACTAAGTGATAAAAATACAAACAAAATTCCTTTTTGCCCAACCTAAAAGCATAATTCTGGATAAGATTTCATCCAAGAAGTTTCATTTTCATTCCAGCACAAACAATTTCTCGAGCCGAGATGCCGAAGTCCTCTGTAAGGAATGCCTCCGGTGTGTTTCCCTCGCCATCAAAGACATCCATGACGATGAGGTCGTACTGGTGTGAGGACTTTGCACACGCAGCCACGTACCTTAGCGCACCCATTCGACATGGTTGATGAAGTGGTTAGTAGCGGTTTGTAACTGACAACAGGGATAATGATGATTGATGGTGATTCTTAGTGCGTGATAATAGTGATGATGATGGTTAATGAGAAAATAATAATGGTTGATTTGCTTCTAGTGGATGGCACTTTTCTCTGGTTAGTTTAGCTGTGCATAATACCTACCAATGCGTGGCGTTTCAACCTTATTCTAGCATTTGGTGAGAAACCTCCTGATAGATCCTGAGCTCCTCCGTTGAAGGCCCTTCAAAGTGCCAAAGGGCTATAGGAATATCCCTGGCTCCTCCCAACAGCCAATATTGGCCTGATCCATAAAATGATGATACCCCCATGATACCCCATGTACGCAATGATCCATTTGATTGCGAAGCCAGGCATCTTTGTGATGACAACATCTCTGTATTGCATGGTCCACCTGTTGAGTTGGTCATGTTCACCTGCAACAAAAAACACGACTAGATTAATAGATATAATCATATCCACGAATCTATATCGTACGTATCTACGTGTATATATTCAAACAAAAATATCCACAAACCCTAAACGACTACCTATATCCATATGTGTATATAACCGTGTAATAAAAAATGTTTCAAACATATAGAAAACTATTCAATCATATATAAATACATATACATACATATATACATATTTATATAGTTAAACAAATGGATAGATATTACAAATTCATAAATATATATATATATATAAATTAGCATTATACATATAGATATAAATATATATATATATACATATATACATATATATATATACATATATACATATACATATATATATATATATATATCAAGCAAAGAGCCCCAAATCCACGGCTTCGCTTCGCTTCGCTTCGAGCTTCTCAACGCCATCGCAGCAGTAGGTGCGCAGCGCGCCGCCAGCGGCAGACTCCAGGTGAGCTGCCGCGTCCTGGACGCACCTGCGCGGTGCCCGGGGCCCCGGGGCCCGTGGCGGCGACGCACCTGCGCGGTGCCGGGGGCCCCGGGGCCCGTGGCGGCCGCGAGGGTGGATGTAGGGGGGGTAACCATTGGAATGGACGATTTATAGGGCTTATAGATGAAGAATTATGTCTGTTTAGGGCTTATAGATGGAGAATTATATCTATTTAGGGCTTATAGATGGAGAATTATATCTATTTAGGGCTTATAGATGGAGAATTATGTCTATTTAGGGCTCATGAATGGAGAATTGTGTCTGTTTAGGGCTCATGAATGAAGAATTATGTCGATTTAGGGCTTGTAAATGGACCATAAAATCTATAGACAACCCACTATGTTGATTTAGGGGGTTGATAATGATGGGTGGTAAGCATTATGCATGGATAATGGGTTCTGAATCATATCTTTCTAGTAAACTTAGATTAGCCCACCGCTGGGTGGCAACTGGGATATTTAACAATACTGGACGGATCTGGATGGTGGCTACCCAACAAATCTACGTGGGGGCTACCCTCAGTGAATATCGTTCAACGCCATAACAACCAGATTAACAAAAAGTTTACCAAGTTCCCATTCTTAAGCGCTATGAAACTGATTGTTAGTCAATCATTTGCATTCATTGCCTTTTTTACGTTGCTATGGCGATTCTGATGTGATACATATTTATCAAAAACCCTGTGAATCACCCAAATGTGTCGCGATATGTTTTCCTTGATTCTGGGCCAATGTCTGGCTTATACTTGCCCAAAGTCACCCAAGTCGAGCGTCAATTCAATGCCCGTTCACCTAGGACCTAGATCCACATTATGAGATATAACAGAAGTTCACAAGCAATAAACAAATGCTGGAAGTGCTTCCAGCAACAAGCAGCTATGTTCATAGGCATCAAACACAAATTTCTTGACAAAAAAAATCACACGGGACAATTTCTACATCTTCACATCTTTATCAAACAGATCCCCCATCTTTTGTCAAACTTTTCGTCCACGGCTCAAGCAACTCCCAGGGGGGTTCAACGAGCTCGTTGCTACACGATGGATGGCTCACCCCGCTGGCGCTGGCGCCTGTCGACACCTTCCAGAGCTGCTGGCATCAAACCCACCGTCTCAGCAGCTCGAAGCACCACGGGATCCAAGTCGATGCCGTGCACCACTTGAGCCTGGTGAGGCCAGGCCTACAGTCTGTCCCATGCGTGCTGATGGGAAGTTAGTGGTTGGTCATAACTTGTAGTTAGTCACAACTAGTAGTTGAATGATGTATATTCATCATACTAGTTATGATTGAATCACTCCCATGAATCAACCACTAGGTCTGTCAACGCCAACTTTTGTCGCAATGGGATGTGATGCCGCAGGAAACCTCCAGTAGCGCAATCCCCCAAAGCCAATTTACCACCAACGCAATCATTTACAGCTCATTGGAGGCATGACTTCCAGCGGTGGAACCGGAAACGTCATCAGGCCCACCTTGGCTTTTGTGGCGAACCAACCTGGCAAAGCACCAAGACCAACGCCCAGCACCTCGAGCTCTGCGCAAGCCACAACTTTCCAGAAACAAAACATCAGCTGGGAGGGAATTTCGTGCCTTCAGTATGTAATTGGTCTTATAAATAGTGGCTGAGTGATGATTGATTGATGATTAATAATGAGTAATTTCTTTAGCTGATTGATGGTTGATAAGAAACACAAAGGTGGATTGTACCCAAACTACACTATTGGTCATTGTGCGGTGGCTTAAGATGATGATCAAGATTTATCAAGTGTTATTCGCATTTATTGATATGGAACCAGCGTAGGAAATACATGTATAAGAGCACCACCAAAAGCAGCAACACTTAGAACATGGAATGGATGACTTACTAACGACGGGGACAATGATACATCAGCAGCTATGCTTGTGTTTGAATCTGCTGCATCTATCCACAACATCCTGCTTGTTCGGAAGGGGGCAGCGTAGAACACGACAACAGCCCTTCGGGCCCTTCCTGGACCCCACCAGACTCATGACATCGACCTTTTTGATGGTGGTTCATCTCAGGAAAAGCTTTGGGAGGCAAGTAACACGCCTTGTTCACCGGACCCAAGCTCGGTCAAGAACCACCAAACGAACAGAACTAAAAACCAGCAAAAGGACTAAACTCAGCAGAGCTGTGTAGCAAAGGATATGAGTTGCTTCGTTTGGACCAGTGACAAAGCCATGGGAGCCCTCAACCATCGAAACAATCGCTTCAGGTTCGGGTGCAAACCAGAAGGAGGCCCTATAGACCCTAAGGGGACCCATGCAAAAGGCGCCAGATCAAATCTCCATGGTCGCCAATCAACCCATGGAACGAAACTGATCATCCACCACTTTCCAGGAAAGAAAAACGCACACAGATACAATGGCACGTAGGAGGAGGACATGGTAGTTCATGAATTAATGGAAACATATCCGACTTGAATGTACTAAAATGAGATCACACGGCTTGAGGATCTTGAGCAGCATTGATGATCTTGGATTGATTATGTTGATTCATATTGTTTTGAGATGATTAATTCATGGCCCATGCATACCTATGCCCAATCCAACTCTGGTCCACTGCTCAACCTCAGTGGGGACCAACTCATCGACAAACCCAAAAATATGTACTGGTTGGTGGATATAACTTGATATAACCCATATGAACAACATGCTTGTCAACCAACCAATCATCTGTAAAATGGCTGTGGGTCAGTTCACCCCGTACCCCTGGTTCCCCTATGATTAACCATTACTTTCCCTATGAAATTGTTGGTTACTATACCCCATGAAATTGGTTGATTAGAGCCTTGACCCATAGCCATTTGGGAACATCAAACATGCTTCAAACCACTGGCGCCAGTGTAGATCGAACAGCTGGTCGCTTCAAACCGTCTAGAGACCAGCACGCGCCAGGGCTGCGCAGTTCCCATGCATCGCAGGGTCGCCGAGCCCACTGCTGCTAGGGATTTCCTGAGGTCGCCAGTCCACCCAAAAAGTGACGGCGCTGGATGCCGTGCATGAATGGTTGGTGGTTGCCCAGTCCAAAAATATAAGTCAACCAATCATTCATCCCAAACATTGGGGAAAATGGGACTGGGGTTCTACCAACCAGTGCTGATTAATGCGGACATCATTTGCTTGATCTTCAAACATTGTTAAGAGCTAGCAATTCAGCGAATGTGTTTCACGTTGACTTTGGTTAAGCTCCATCAATTTACCATCTCCATTTTTCTGCAGGACCATTTTCATCAGTCATGGCAGGTCCATATTGGCTTACCCTCACTACTGATTGATGAAGCTTTACCACAGTAGTGAAGCATACCCTAAGCTTCAATGTGGACCATGATTGATCACACGACTGCAGCTGTGCGCCATCATCAATGTGGGTGTTTCTCAAAATGGGGGTACCCCTCAATCATCCTTTATTGACCATTCATAGTAACAAACCATCCATTTTTTGGGTCCCATATTTTGAGAATATATATATATATATCCCAGATTAATATATAAAGTTGTGAACCAACCAACCATTCATAGTAACAAACCATGTCGGTGTTTCTCAGGCCATAGGGGACCTCCAAATCATCCCTGCCATAGTTTTAGATGATCGGCCTGGGTGATTTGTTGGGTCCCCAATTTCCCCAAGTTGAAAAATACCCATGTCAATAAAATCCATCTATCTAAATATTTATTTATCTATATATATAAATATATATATATATATAGATAAATAAATGAATAAATAAAAAAATAAATAAATATATATATATATATAGTACAGTTCATTGGGTAGTACAGTACAAATGGTTTTTAAGAACTGTACTGTAGCTCAATAACCATGTATGGCACAGTCATAAACCAACCATAACTTTCGGGTTCCCCATGGCTTGAGAAACCCCTACGCTGGTGCATAAATAGCTTCTCTACGGTGTGTGCACTTGGATCTGCCAGCTGAACCATCCCCAGCCATCACCAGCTGAGACAGCTATCGTTAGTGGTACTCATTAGTTATTAGGAGTTGGTCAATCAGCCAGTTAACTGGTTTTGAGCTAATAGTTTTAAAACTATAGTTAACTGGCTGATTGACCGACTAAAGTTTATAACTATAGTTGGTCAATAACTAGTATGGTAAAACTATAAACTATATGGTCAGGAATTACTATAGTTTTAATTAGTATTGCCATATTAGTCATTGACCAACTATAGTTTTCTAAACATGTACATATATAAATATAAATAAATATTTAACTATCACTGGTTGACTATGGCCTTAGATTCGTTGTAACCTGAGGGTCAGCCTATTATATACTTATATCTATCATTGGCTTACTAGAATTGTATCATTCCCTACCATTACTGACGACTCTGCATGGCGAACGCCCAGCGGCAAATATCCAAAGGCCAAGGCCTCATGTCTGGGTCGCAGATTGGCGTCCAACAGCAAAACGCCTTGCCACAGTGGCGTCATTTTGCAGCGCTAGTTCGATGACATCGACCCAACGATGGTTCCCCACCACCAATGATTTGGTTGGATGATGATGATGATGATCATCATCATCATCATCATCATCATCATCATCATCATCGGATAGACCATATCTGCTTGTGTGAAGGGTTCATACCAAGAAATGAAACAAACTGTTTCATGAAATATTTAAATTCATACCAATAACTTAGAACTCAGAAATGCCATCAAATATGCCTAAATAACAACAAACTAACAAATATCATCAATATCATCAATAGATAGCAACGAACAAATCCAACACATGTCATCAAAAATCAATAAACAGCAACCAACAAATATCATCAAATATCCATAAATATCCATAAATAACAAGTAACAACCAACAAATATCAATAACAACTAACAATCAATAAATAACAACTAACAACCAACATCATATCTTTTCAATTATCAATTAATATCAATAGATAACAACTAGCAATCAACACATATCATGAATTATCAATAAATAACAGCTTACAACCAACATATATCATCAAATATGTATACATAACAACTAGCAATCAACACATACCATGAATTATCAAGAAATAACATCTCGCAACCAACATATCTCATCAAATATCAAAAAATAACAACTAGCAATCAAGAAACATCATGAAAAATCCATCAATAACAACTAACAACCAACAAATATCATCACATATGAATAAATCACATGCAAATAATTACTGCTATGGATTGCGCTGGCGCTGGACATGCCTACCAACTGCTTCCCCTTTAAGGTCCATCAACCAAGCCTCCTCCACGGGGTGAGGCTCTGAACGTCATGGCGTTGAGCCCACGGCTTCTATTGGCTTCGTAGCCATTGACATCCATTCACCTTGATGATCATCTGGTGGTTAAATCATTGTTTTATCGGTTAAATCATAGTTCCCCACCTGTCAGGTGAGGGTTGTTAGATTTTATCAGAGCTGACTTCTCCTCCTCCTCCTGTCCTCATCCTCCTCCTCCTCCTCCTCCTCCTCCTCTCGCCGGACCTCAACCACGACCAAGCGCGACTAGTGGTGGCTGCCGGACCTCAACCACGATCATGTATGCCTACTGGTGGCTGCCGGACCTCAACCACGACCATCCGCGGCCAGGTGG
>VSDK01006747.1:51350-65944 GCA_009767595.1 Symbiodinium kawagutii | reverse complement strand
AATGCTTTGGCTCAGGTGGTTCACTGCCATGTTTGGGCATGTTTAAGCAAACCTGTTGAGAGCTCTTGAGTGTACTTCACATTGCCGATTGACATGTTGATATGCTGTTTGACAGACTGACATGCACAATGACCTGCCAGGTGAAGCAAATGCTTTGGCTCAGGTGGTTCACTGCCATGTTTGGGCATGTTTAAGCAAACCTAATGCTTTGGCTCAGGTGGTTCACTGCCATGTTTGGGCATGTTTAAGCAAATGTGTTGAGAGCTCTGGAGTGTACTTCACACTGCCAACTGACATGTTGATATGCTGTTTGACAGACTGACATGCACAATGACCTGCCAGGTGAAGCAAATGCTTTGGCTCAGGTGGTTCACTGCCATGTTTGGACATGTTTAAGCAAACCTAATGCTTTGGCTCAGGTGGTTCACTGCCATGTTTGGGCATGTTTAAGCAAACGTGTTGAGAGCTCTGGAGTGTTAGTCACACTGCCAACTGACATGTTGATATGCTGTGTGACAGACTGACATGCACAATGACGTGCCAGGTGAAACCAATGATCGGCACAGCTAGTTGCATGTTGTTTTAGATCTATATTTTTTTGGGAGTCTTGGAGATGTCGTGGAATCAGCCTGATTGAAGGGTCTTCACTGCAAGCACTGCACGTTTCTGCCGACTGACATGTTGATATGCAGACAAAAGTGCAGTCAACAAGCTGATTTGAAATGTCATGGTGGGGATCACTCGAAGTAAAGTAATTTTTTATAATTCAAATTCTATTGGTTAAATCATTGTCTTGGGATGTTGAAAGTTTGACCTGTCACTATCGTAAACCATCATGCACCACTACTAAGAACCATCATCCATCACGATAAACCATCATCCACCACCGTAGACCATCATCCATCCAAGCCATCATTTAAATCATGATCTGACTAGCTGTGACCAGCTTGGTAGAAAAGTCGTTGGGCAAATCATATTTGCCATCATCCGACACCATCTTTGAGGCAAGTGCTCCCACCCATCAGCCACCCCCATCAACCATTATTTCATCTGATCCAGTGACCATCAACCACCAACCATCTTTGGTTGATCTTGTAACCGACTATTGGTTGACCATTGCTGAAACCAATATTAACCAAAAAAACATCGCTTGTAGGTAGTACCAAAATCCCCACCCCAAATTATAGGAAGTACTGTAGCAAGCCTTATCACCATTATCAACTACTGACCAACTATTAAGCGTTATCACCCATTACCACTAGTTACCTACAGTAGTAGCAACCCTCCTCGTTACCCCAGATTACCTCTAGGTAGTAGCAGCCGAGTAGCAACCCCTTAGGCCTGTACTACCATTACTATTACTTATGATTATGCCATTCATCCCCCACCACTAGTAGCTACTTGTAGGCAGTAGCATAGTAGCAACCCTTAAAGACTCTACTTCTATTACTTTTACTAGTACTACTACTATTTCTATTAATTGATTATTTATACCATTCAGTACCCTTCTCATACCCATTCACCACTACCTCATAGGCAGTTCACCTACAACTAGTCTACCTCATAGGCAGTAGATGGCAGCAGCAATTCTCATCAAGTGCCGTGCCCCATTTCTTCGCCAGGGCTCTCTGCTCCGTGTTGTCGTTGAAGCGTAGGCGCCGCCAGGAGCCGCCACTGCTGGCCCCGCTGCCCGTGACCAAGACGTCACCGCTGCGCGCGGTGTGTTCTTCGAAGATCACGGTGCCCGGCACGGCCCATTCGGCACGCAGGGCTGAGCGACCAGGGTCCTGGTGGTGCGGGGAGGAAAGGGTGGAGTTGATGCATGTGACTTGATTGGGTAGTGGTGCTTCATCTGTGGTTGATGATTAGTTAGATATTAGTAAAAGTGGCTACTTCATGGTTGACTAGTGGTACTGATTCAATGAATTCTTAGTCAATTTAAAAGGAATTGATGGTAGTTTATCTAGGGTTGACTAATGATTGGTTTGTAGTTTATCTACGGTTTCTACAGTTCATCTACAGTGGTTCATTTGATGTACTATTTTGATGAATTGATGGTGTGGTGAATGAATTGATGGTGTGGTTCATCTATGATTAGTTGGGTATTAGTGGTTAGTGCGTGGGTGACAAATAGTATTGATAATCTATGAATCGAGTAGTGGGTAGTTCATGGTTCGCGCGACTGGTCTCACAACCATGCCCAGGCAACCGTGACATGGTTCACCTGCGGCAGTATCGGAAAATGAATTCGGTTGACTCATGGTAAACATTGATGGTAGAAAATGGTGGTTTATTGGTGCTCAATGATGGTAAAAATTGATGGTAAACAGGCCCATCCCAATTTTTGTTCGCTGCTAGTGGCTAGCTATCCAGTCACCGATGCGCAATGCGCATAAGCCATCAATGTGCCAGCAATACGGGTGATTATTGTATAGTTAGTCATATTTTACCACTGTTAACCACAAGTAACTATTAAGCAAATCTAAATATCATCATTACTGTAATGAAACAAGAGATAATTGTTCAGCTGGTACCACCTTTGGCCGGCCCTAATTATTACCGACTGTCGGCAAATATTGTGAAACCCTAGAAACATGTTTCATAACAATGAACCATGTAACCTCATATACCATTAAAACAAATATTACTCCACCACCGTAAACACTAATCATCTACCCGCTGATCTCAAGCACCATGTCTAAGCACCCTTCAAGATCCAAGTCTTTAGCTTCAAGATCCAAGGGTAATCACATGTAATCACTAATCATCTACCACCAATTTCAATCTAATAGGGATTACCCTTGGATCTTGAAGATTGCCACCAACTACTACTGGATTCTCTATCAAATCCGAATCATCACCATCAATCTTTTAGATTCTTTAATTAGAATTAACTCAGCCACCATCAATTTTAGCTAATCTTAATCATCACCATCAATAAGTTAATTTCAGCCACCAATTCACTCAGCCTCTCCTCCTGGTCCAAGGCATCCAGGCTGCGTGGCGCCGCGAGCCGTTGCAAAGCGTGAACTCGTCGCGCTCGGTGCCCTGCGGTTCCCAGGCCGCCTGCGAGGACGAGACGCCAAGGCGGAGAACGCCACGGCTCCTCGCGGGGAAGTCATTGGATTTCAGGGGGCTTGGGCCGTGCTTGGGTATGAGGCCATGGGTCAAGCAGTTCACCAACCAATTTCCCTATGGTCAATGATGGGGAACCAAGGGGACTAGGGGTTTTGACCCACTGCTATGACTACTGGTTGGTGGTTGAAGCACCCCGATGAAAAACACCAAATTACTGCTCAGTCAACGAGCATTTGTTAAGAATTACTGGGGAAAATAAACATGTTTCAAACCACCAACTAGATTAACTAGTACCTGTACAGTACTAGTGGAACTACTTGGCGAAGCTGGGATGTGCATAGATGAGAAAATGTGGAAACAATTATGCTAAATTGAATGGTTCCTTTTGTGGTTTAACATGTACGGGTAAATTTGTTGGTTTGTATAAATTAGTAGTGGTTGATGACGGTTAATAATGGCTAATTGTCAACAATCATCAATTCGCTAATATATGACGGACAATGGTTCGTGGATGATGTGTCCTACTGGTCAGAATCTAAGGGTGAATGAACAATGACAAATTAATTAATCTAAAACGATGATTCAGGGGATAACCAAACTTGTTCAAGCATCTGTGTCGAATTGGTTCTTCTGCTGGGTTGACAAGCATTCCAATACTGGATTCAAATAAGAAAACAAACCGTGATAGAGATTGGTACAATAGAAACACAATGATCAACGAGCAACGAAGTTTTCACCAAGTGCGGATGCGTGGTTCCTGGTACTAAACAATCAAATATCAATACAATCAAAGCTCTTCTTCACAGAAGGACATTGCGTCGGAAAGAACTAATCATAGTTGTAGGAACAAAACAAGTTGGTTCCTCTGATTCCACACATTTCCCATGCGTCACTCTGCTGTCTCAAATGTTACCAAGGAATAGGAAGCCACCACCAATCTTTGCGGTGCACAGTTCATGATTGAACTGGCCATTCGACGTAATTACAGTTCACTCAAAGTCTGGGGCTGTTGCAAGCGGTTCAAGCACGTGCTTATCAAAGATGCTTGTCAACCTTATTCTGGCCCCAGCATACCTGTGATGTCACAGTCTTGTATTCGACTCTGTACTGAAAAAACAATTCCCGAAGGGACTACAGGTCAACTTTTTTGAGTCAATCCCTGGGCTGGGAGGGATGAGAAGATTAGCTACACATGAAATTGCATGATATGTTTGAATATGCTTGATATGTTTCGGATTCCATCTGGTTACTGGGTATATGGGCATTACCAATACTGGTATACCCGGCAATTTCTGAAAATTCAATTCAGTGGGTCAAAATCGCTGGAAAGGATGCAAATTCCGACAGAAAAACGGCGCAATGTGTGGAGATCAGCAAACCAAAGACATTCAACAAGTTCATCAAAGAGAGGCGCACCATGGTCGGCAAAAGGATTAAACAACCCTTGCTTGGGAGCCAGATTTGTTCGCGATGATGCCAAAGAACAAGTCCCGCAAGTAAGAAACCAGGATCGATCCATCAATCATGACCACAACCACTGGAAACGAGGGAACTGAAAATAGACTCCATGAGAAATGCTGGCTTTGCTGCTGTTTCAGTCATGGATTCAGCTACAGACTTCATTAAGTGATGCTGTTCTTAATCTTCAGTCTTCCAACTTTGGTACTGCGGGCAAAGAACAGCTATAATGATTCATATGGGGTTTCTTAAAACAAAGGACCTTTAAAAATGAAAGGTTTATTGACATAAATGGTGAACATATGTTAACATTGGATGATTTGGGGGTACCCCTACTTTGAGAAACCACCGAAAGTGGATGACTGTGAACTGTGCGCGGCTCCCACACGCACACACACCACCTGTGGAGCAGCAGCGTGCGATGTCGGCAAGTTCCGCGCTCGCAACGACTCTCGGGAAGTCCCAGTGGCAGGCTGCCAAACGGGCTGCCGCAGTGACGCGTCCATGGGAAGCAGCTGGTGTTTGCAAGGCACAACTTCAAGTGCATATGGCTATGGGTCAAGCAGTTCACCAACCAACTAATGGGGGATTTCCACCAACAATAATAGGGAAACCCATGGTTGATGATAGGGGAACCAGGGGTACGGGGTTTTGACCCACTGCCATATCATTCATCGATACCTATCGTGTCTGCTCTCTACCAGATGAATTTACCATGTCTAATCATTGTAAATCTCCATTTCTTTGGTCGATACGGTGGCAAGTACCTCTCTTCATTTCCAACAGCAGCCCCATCTGTGGCAGTTTCTTCAAAAACGAGACTCCCCAAATAATCCAACTTATGAACCGTTTGTAGCAATGGTGAACGAATAAACCAACCCTTTTTGAGGGTCCCCTATGGCTTGAGAAACCACCATATCTGCTCATCTCACAAGCCTGTTGTGGGTGGCTCTCGTGGGCGGCTGAAGTTTCTGGCTATACTTGGTAACGGTGGTTGCAGGATGGTGCTCACTATTGGTTGAAGATTGGTTTTAATCATAAACAAGAACGGTGTTATCAGATTCCAGACATTCCAAACTTGCAACAGTATCCTTTTCCCCAGAAAGTGCAGTTGATCCGCTGAAAGTATTACTCTCAGCGGTAAGAAATATACTTGTTAGACTCTTAGAAGCCATGTATGCAGCTGTTCAAAAGGAGTTAAGCCAAAGGCTGCAGTCACAATCTCAGCGTTAGCAAATCCTGAAGCTCAAAAGATTGGCTTGTTAACCCCTCTGACCATTGCCTCTAGAGGTTGTTAACAGTCGCTCGTGAGTGAACCAGCACTACGATCCAATGGTTGATATTACTACTGCTGTATCCAAAAACACTGATCATCATCCGAAAGCCACTAAGCCCTTAACCAACATGACCAATCACTGATTAACTAAGCATTGAGATCAGTCCTGCATTGCTTGCTATTAGCATTGCATTGACCACATGATTAATGGAAGATCCATTATTCACAACTCCCCTATAGTTGATGGATGTTGATGGTAAATCACGAGCTATGTGGATGCTTAAACTAAGGGTGGTGACATAGCAGCGGGATCTACCAGTACCCACAGCCACTTAGATCCCCACTTAACGGTCACAATTCCCCTGGTTTCCAGGGGTTAGTTCAGCTACCGTGCATAACTCACCATGGCTAACCCCGGGGTGCTGCACATCCAGCCGCACCCAGCGGCTGCGGTCCCCCACTCTTGGCATGTCCCAGCTCCATGGTATCTTCCACGCGGGCAGTGATGCTCACCTGGACCGTGCGACGTCGCGAAGGCTGGTGATGGTGAAGCCAGGCGATGGATCCATAGCCATGGCGGTGCCTAGTGACCATCTATATAATAAGAATAGGGAACTTATTGTAGGGGTACAGTACATCATTTTGGGACAAAACCAAGTAGTTCCTGACCGGTTCATGAATGTTTCATGAATGGCTCAAAAGGTCTCCCAAACGAGTGGAAGATCAAACAAAAACAATTGGATCCCCCCAAAAAAAATGGGATCCAAAAAAATTAATGGGTTTTCAGATATTTAGCAAAAAAAGAATGTTTTTTGTGATCCAGAAGAAACAATCAATTTTTTGAACTCAAGACAAGGTCAAGTGACAGACTGAGCTGGAGACTGGACACGATCAGGAAAAAAATACTTGGTGTTTCTATGGGTTGGCAAAGAGAAAACATGTATGTATTTTTTGACCCAAACAAGGTCGACGTGACAACATTTAACTTGCGATAGCGTCCTTCAAGTAAAGGATCAGCTCAGCGGCTGCTTTGTTTTATCTTGAAAGCTGCACGGTATTTGCCATGTTTTGGGGTTGTCGCCGTCAATTTGCATGGTATTTGCAATATCCGGGATGATGATTTCGTCGACAATCACGATGGTGATGATAACGACTAAAGATGGATTTGCCATGTTTTGGAATTGGCGCCTTCTACTTGCATAGGGTCTGCACACTGCAGTATCGATTTGGACTATGATACTGGTGACGAACACTGATCACGCGGGTGGGTTTGGGGGGCCCCCCCATGAGAATGACGATTTCGACAGTGATGATACTATCAACCATGACATAACCAGATCAACCACAAGCTAGACCTGACTTAACCCCATATGAATCCATATGAATCCATATGATATATGCTTAGTATGGCCCAGCCCGGCCGTCTTCACCCCATGGCCCCCCGGCACCTCCATGGCCAACGTGCCGCTGGGTGAGGAGGCGCATTGCACCCAGACCCCCGAGGCGTAACAGCAGGGCTCCCGGATCTCCTCCAAGCCTTGGTCCGCGGAAAAGGAATGGCCAGAAATGGAGAAATAGAAATTGGCCAATTTATATTATGATCATATATAGAAATAACTATAGTATAATTATTATAGAGATAATATTATCATATAAAAATGACTATCTCTATATATAAGCAATAACTATAAAATAATTATACTGTCATTTAAAGTGTTTATACTATTAGTTATAATAGTACATAATTATATGGTATATAATTTATGATTTGTAATGGTTGATAATTAATAGAAATCTGTCATTTGTAGTTATTGCTATAGTAATTTATCTATCTTAGTAATATACTGTCAATATAGATCAATATAGTATATATATATATAAATAAATATAGATTATAATTATCAGTATCTGAATATACAAGGTAGATAAATACTACTGATTATGACTATTTCTGTTTTCTATTAGTAATATCCATAAATATTGATAATTATAATTGATTGATGAATATATTGAATTAATATAATATTATAATTTATGATAATTAATAATGGATAATTAATGATAATGAAGAATGAAAAATTCATGATAATGGATAATGGATAATTAATGTATGATTAACATTTAATTAATAATGGATAATTAATGTGGATATTTAATGTGTGACAGATAAATCGTATATGATGAACACATAGAACATTTAAAATTGATCTATGCTTCTTGCAATTGCTGATATAAAATGGTATACCAGATTGCTATAGAAATTGGCAAAGAAAAACACACATATATATATATATATCTGGTATGTCATTGACTAGAACATGTTTTATAAAATATTCATATATAAATATATATATATATTGTTTTAAAACCAGTAAAAGTTATGCCAGAAATGTTTATGTGTGTCATGAATGTTTACTACAGACATGTCTGGTATTTTTTTTACATATTAACATTTATCTACCAGAAATGTAAAATAATGTTCATATTTATCACTTATCTTCATTATCTTATAAACTAAGTATAGAGATGTATAGAATATATATGCTAATAATAGCAGAAATAAATGGAATAGACATATGAAAATAAGGAATGGAATGTATATATATATGTACTATATAGAAATAGACATGAGAAATGTCTGCTAGCTATACCTATATAGATTACATACAGATTACATAATATATATATATATATATATAATATTGCGTATAAAATTCCCTATTGCATAGTATAGAGAATTTTTGTTCCTATACCCTGTACTATATGTAAATATCTGTATCGTAATTGAATGATATTCATAAAACGAGCAAATGTATAGTATATATGTAGATATATACCAAAAAAATATATATATACCCCCAAATTTGGATATATATATATATATATAAAATATAAATATACCAAAAATATAAAAATTTGGATATATATATATATAATTATACATAAATATAAATGTACTTATGTATATTATATATATATATATGGTGGTTTCTCAAAATAGGAAAACCCTAAAATTGCTGGTTTACGACTATAAATGGTTAATAAACCGGATGATTTGGCAGGTCCCCTATTGTGAGAAACACCCATATGACTGTATATCTATCTACCAATGGAGAGTAGAAATAGACGGAAGTTGTCCAACTTTCTTGGAACTGCTCTTGGGCAACCCTGGGGCGAAACTTGCGCGACGACATGCGCGACCACAGCGGGAACATACTCTTGAAACATCGTGCAAATTTGTGAGTCGATTCTGTCTCCATGTTACGGTTCTCTTCTCTCTTACTCTGTTTGTACTGCTTGTAGTAGTTAATTGGAATCTACCATTACACAATGGATACTGTCATAATATACCATCATCAATAGTGCTTGATATCTAGGATCAATTGTACCCTTACCACTCCAATGGTCAACTTGGATGACTATCCCCAAGTGATGATGTTCAATCCCAAACCATATATCTAGTCCTAACATGTCCTAACAAGCCATCACAGTTGTGATCCGTATTTTTTCTATCCCGAACATTCCCGAACCATAATCAAGCTGGTTATCTACGTCCTCTAACTTATCTCACTATCTTTGTCCATGCTTGCTGCTAATCCTCTCCGAAATCAGATGGGCATGTGTCAAAAAAGGGTAACCAATGGGCCCCACAAAAAATTATCGATTTTCATCATTTTACCAGGAAATCATTGGTTTTGGGGGTACCACTATGGCTTGGCACATACCCAAATGACTAGCCGGATTGCCTAAGGTCTCTACAGCTATGTCGATGACCAGGCTGGGCCTCACTTGTCTTCAACCTCAGGTTGACCAGCTGAGTCCCACGATGGTTGTGGGGTGACCCCAGGGAGAACGACCAAGCGCATGAACCACGGGGGATGGGGTTGATGATGATGAACCCTTGGGGATAATGATGGTGGGGAGTTAGTTCTGGTTGATGGTAGTGGCTCACCCTTCTCATCGAGGGATGAATGATGAGAAGAAGAAAAGGTTTGGAGTGCAAGCAGCGCCCTCGCTACCACCCAAAGTAGTGGCCGATCATTTGTGAATTTTGATGGCAATATTATCAAGGCATGATGACGGTTTAAAAGTGTTGATGATGGGGAACAGGGTCATCGATGGTCACGGTATATCACGATTTCTGGTTTCAATTCTTGAGGCTAATGGGGAACCAACCAACAGGGTATTATTGCTAATGCTGAAGATAGTTTATCAAACAACACCATATCCTTACCTAATGAAAATAACATTGATCAAATAAAACATTAGAATTATCATTAATTGGTCAGATTAATGTCACTCAAGACTGCAGTTCATTAGATTGTGAATGACATTGAATAACAGTCCATGGTGGCTATTGAGCACTAATTGATTATGGTGTATGGTAGCTAATGAACTGGTTCCGGTTGATGGTGGTAGTCGTAGCAAACGCTGGTCAGTGGTTGAAATCCAAGTTTGGCTAATACACTTTACGATGAAATGCAGTTGGTACCCATCAAGTGGGATGATCGTTCGAGTTTATTCGTCCATCAACCGTGGGGGTTGTAAGTGCAAAGTGATATGGACTAACCTCGAGTTGGTCTCTACAACACTTTTGCGATAAAAGTTTTCTATTGTTGGCTGTTTTGCACAAGTAGACCCCCATCACGTCAACAAACCTATTGTCAAGTCCACAATCTGTGCATCGCAAACGTTGCCATGCCAAATTCCAGGTGGCCCGTCACTATGTCGGCGTCGGGGGAGGGGGCTGGAATCTCTGTGCGATCTGCTCATTGCTCTGTGGCTTTTCCGGCTATCTTCACTGATCAGGGGTTTGGGCAAATATGTGCTGCATGTGACTCCGCAAATTGATGTAGAATGTGTTGGGATGTGTAAATCGTCGAAGGACAAATGTGTGAAAGGAATGCTTCAAAGCATGGTATGTCAATGTGTAAGTAAGGCTTTCAAAAGCCAAGTGGTGAAAAACAAGCCTACCCCAGGGTTCAATCACCTGGTGTCCACATGGGCACAGGCCGTGAATCAGTGGATTGGATTCAGCCAAGATGGCATGACATCATTTATTGGTGTTAAGTGGCCAAAAGGCCGTATACGACTTATATACCACTCAAGTGGATGTTTGGTCACCAGACCAGAGTGTATGCACCCCATACGTAGCCTCCTCAAACCGTACTACGTATGTCAACCCGGACGCGGTAATCATCGGAGGGTTAAGGCGCAAATGAAACTGAATTAAACATTTAAGAACTAAATCTAAACATGAATTTGCACTTGTCTGCAAAATAACCGTCGGACCTTGGTGAGGCAGGGTCAGACATGAACTGTTCCCTACAAGTCCTAACTTATGGTGCTGTAGACACCTGGCTAGTGCAACTGAGCAATGTTTGAGTTGTTTGAAGCAAAAAAATCACACAAATTGTCACTACGTATCTGCACATATCTGCACAATATTTTCCATGCACAAATCTAACTGACAGGCCGAACTTCACCGCGGGATAATGTCAATGGCGAGTACGTACTGCAGTTGCACGCCGAGAGAAAGATATAGCAAAGAAAGCACAAAACAACAACAACAACAACAACAACAACAACAACAACAACAACAACACCAACAACACCAACAACACCAACAACACCAACAACACCAACAACAAGAACAACAACAACACCAACAACACCAACAACACCAACAACAAGAACAACAACACCACCACCACCACCACCACCACCACCCCACCACCACCACCACCACCACCACCACCACCACCAACAACAACAACAACAACAACAACAACAACAAGCGACAACAACAACAATTACAACCACCATTCTCAGGTTCGGACAAACGAGTAGTACCACCAAACCTGCTGCACCGTTGGGCGAGTGGGCAAAAAAGCTGAGCCGCAAAAACTGGTGGATCTCGACAACCTCAGGAATGCCAAGTGATAGGAATGGGATATTTTCAAGATGCTGAACCACTACCCAGCGTTGGAAACCGGTGAATTTGCAATCTCAACAATTGATGGTAGCTGGTGAATTAACAGCTCAGGATCTTAATAAGTATTTTAGTTCACCAACTCATGTCATGAACCAATCACAGGACTAAATTCGCCATGGCGAACACTTGTAACCATGGCTAACACTTGTAACCATGGCTACTCGGCATGATTGCCCATGAATGGGCAACCCTTGAAAACCATCATTGACCAGTAGGAAGCGGTGTATGACTGGAGTATGGAGGCTGCTGGTTCGAATTCAAACTCATTCCCACTGACATAGTAATGTCACCTACCCAGCCTAATTCTTGTGGTGGTTTGCTTTCTTTCTACTGTCTTATCAAAGCAATGAACATTATTTTGCAGGACAATGGTTCCCATGGTATACAAAATGCTTGACAGTGGCCACTATTCACTGGAACAAGGCTACATGTACTATGCATGCACCAAATTCAAAAAACACGCTCACTGTCTAAGAATCAGCTTCTGACCCATCCACAATGTCAAGTTGTACATCTCAACGCTTTGCGAACCCCCAAGTTCAGCCTCCCACTGGTGACACCCAGCCTGGACTCGACGACTTGCTTCAGCCAAAAGCCGTAGAATCGCCTCAAATTCACAAAAGCCGTAGGCTCTGACATGTGTATATTTGAAAAAAAAAAATATATATATATATCAATAAAAAAATAAAGATATATGTATATACATATATTTATATCTACAATATATATATATATATAAATATATGAGATAGATATAATGGTTTCTTGAAAGAGGGGACCCGAAAATGGTATCATACTTTAAATGGTTGATATTAGATGATTTGGGGGTTCCCCTTCTTGAGAAACCACCATTTGAAGATGTCCATGCAAACTAAGCTTGCACACTTTTCTGGACTAGTGTATATCATCCAAATAAGTCCGATAAGTTGTTCAACACATTTTTGAACAAAAGGCAAAACCTCTAGATTGTCTTGCTGGCTTGATGGTTGTGGTCTGCTGGAAGCTACTGGCTCTTTGAATGAGTATCCCACTGAAACAAGTCTGTCCACAGAGTTTCCTTCAACAAGAAATGATGGCTGGTTTTGATCACGTCCAAACATATCAGTCAATTCATTTCCAGCGATCAGGATGGGATGAACATCTAAATATGGATGAAACCATCAATACGCAACTTGTTCCCTTGAATATGCTGGAATGGACAATTCCGAATGACTCACTCATAATGATTAAGAGTCATTCTGGCTCTATGTTCAGCTCATGAGCTCTTTCATAGAGCTTAATTAATGTTAATCCTTGGGCTCTATGTTAATCCTTCTGGCTCTATGTTCCGGCCCTGGCTGTGAAGCCATCTACCCATGATGGTGAAAAACTCTTGACCCACAACCATATAGTTGGTCCCTGTTCTTGTTGCTTACTCTCACCTAGTATCGATCATTAACCTCATTCACCCATTGGTTTTAAATCATTGGTGCATGATCCAATGTATAGCTGGTATATCATGGGGTATATCCCCATTCTTAGTCATTGTGCCCTTATCAATCCTGAACCCGCTAGTGAACCAGTGCACGTCTCACTCACCAATCTCGCTTGCAGGAACGAAAACCGCCGGGTGACGCGCCCCGACTCGTGGTGGGAGTCGCCTGCAACAGTTGGTGGCGGCCAAGGGGCTATGAACAGTTGGTGGATGCCAACGCTTCCCTAGCTGGTTAACTAGGATAACAAGCTGGTGAACTGGATGGTAAGCTGGTTGCATTGCTGGTCCATGCACCGGTAAGCTAGTTCGAAAGGTTGTTGACAAGCTCAGTTTCACAGTGGTGCTGGTCCATAAGGGGTAGAAAGCAGGTTGATTGAACATAGAGCTCCTAAGAATAGGTAGCCTGATAATGTACAGTTCTTAGATGCAATCATTTGTCGAGGTTCTGAATGTTGAATCGATCGGGTGCGGGTCCTTTGAACAACCATCCAACAATGGTTGTCCTCCCATCACTGGTAGACAATGAGTCCCCCAAAAAGGCGACAAAACCAAGGGGAGAGGACAATGAATGATGGTTACCTAGGAGTAATGATGGTTACCTAGGAGTAATGATAGTTACCTAGGAGTAATGATGGTTACCTAGGAGTAATGATGGTTACCGAGGAGTATTGATGGTTACCTAGGAGTAATGATGGTTACCTAGGAGTAATGATAGTTACCTAGGAGTAATGATGGTTACCTAGGAGTAATGATGGTTACCTAGGAGTAATGATAGTTACCTAGGAGTAATGATGGTTACCTAAGAGTAATGATGGTTACCTAGGAGTAATGATAGTTACCTAGGAGTAATGATGGTTACCTAAGAGTAATGATGGTTACCTAGGAGTAATGATAGTTACCGAGGAGTATTGATGGTTACCTAGGAGTAATGATGGTTACCTAGGAGTAATGATAGTTACCTAGGAGTAATGATAGTTACCTAGGAGTAATGATGGTTACCTAGGAGTAATGATAGTTACCTAGGAGTAATGATGGTTACCTAGGAGTAATGATGGTTACCTAGGAGTAATGATAGTTACCGAGGAGTATTGATGGTTACCTAGGAGTAATGATGGTTACCTAGGAGTAATGATAGTTACCGAGGAGTATTGATGGTTACCTAGGAGAAATGATAGTTACCTAGGAGTAATGATGGTTACCTAGGAGTAATGATGGTTACCTAGGAGTAATGATGGTTACCTAGGAGTAATGATAGTTACCTAGGAGTAACGATGGTTACCTAGGAGTAATGATAGTTACCTAGGAGTAATGAT